>PVJC01020473.1:0-29157 GCA_004026665.1 Murina feae
TCTTCCGATCTACTTAGGCTGTTTCCAGATCTTAGCTATGGTGAATTGTGCTGCTATGAACATAGGGATGCATATATCCTTTCTGATTGGTGTTTCTGGTTTCTTGGGATATATTCCCAGGAGTGGGATCACAGGGTCAAATGGGAGTTCCACTTTTAATTTTTTGAGAAAACTCCAAACTGTCTTCCATAGTGGCTGCAGCAGTCTGCATTCCCACCAGCAGTGCAGAAGGGTTCCTTTTTCTCCACATCCTCTCCAGCACTTGTCCTTTGTTGTTTTGTTGATGGCAGCCATTCTGGCAGGTGTGAGATGATACCACATTGTTGTTTTGATTTGCATCTCTCGTATAATTAGTGACTTTGAGCATGTTTTCATATGTCTTTCTGCTATCATTTGTTGTAATACTTATCTATCACTTGTTGTAATACTTTAAGCAATGAAATGAAATGAAATAAAATAAAATAAAATAAAATAAAATAAAATAAAATAAAATAAAATGTCAAATGTTGATTCACTTAATGGGAGAAAACGCTAACAAGTTATGTAACAAAGCGTCAAGCCCTATACAGAGATCACCTACAATGTAAGAAAGAAAAAGCATATAGCCTAAAGAAAAATTACCAGAAATATACAAAGACAATTCAGGGTGGAGGAAATGCAAATGGCCAATAAACACAAAAAACAAAATTAAGGTATTTAGGAATAAACTTAACCAAGGAGGTAAAAGACCTGTACTCAGAAAACTATAGGACATTGAAAAAAAAGAGAGGAATATATAAAAAACTGAAATAATATACCATGTTTATGGATGATTAGCATTAACATCATTAAAATGTCCATACTACCCAAAGCAATCTGTATATTCAATGTAATCCATACTTCACAGCATATTTCACAGATCTTGAACAAACACTTCAAAAATTTATTTGGAACTTTTCAAAAAAGACCCCAAATAGCAGAATTAATCTTGAGAAAGAACAGAGTTGGAGGGATCACAGTACTGAACATCAAGTTATACTAGAAAGCCACTATAATTAAAACAGCATGGTACTGGCATATGAACAGGCATACAGATCAATGGGAAAAAAAGAGAACTCAGAAATTGATCCAAACCATTATGCTCAATTAATCTTCCATAAAACAGGCAAGAGCATGCAATGGGTCAAGACCATCTATGGTGTTGAGATAATTGGACAGCTACATGAAAACAAACAAATAAACAAACCAACAAAACTTATGACATATACAAGAAAAACTCAAAAAGAATAAAATATTTAAATGTAATTTATAAAACCATAAAAATCCTTGAAGAAACCATAGACAGCAAAATATCAGACAACTCAAGTAGCAAAATTTTCACTGATACAATGCCTACTGCAAGAGAAACAAAGGAAAAAATAAACAAATGAGACTGCATCAAAATAAAAAGCTTCTGCATAACAAAAAACAACAGCATCAAAATGAAAGGGGAACTACTGTATAGGAGAATGTATTTGCCAACCATACATCTCATAAGGGGTTAATATCCAAATTATATAAAGTACACATATAACTCAACAAAAGAAAGAAAGACAATCCAACAAAAAATGAACAGAGGATCTAAATGGACACTTCTCCAAAGAAGACATACAAAAAGCCAAGAGAAATACGAAAAATGCTCAACATCACTTATCATCAGAGAAATGCAAATTAAAATGACAATGAAGTGCCACCTCACACCTGTCAGAATGGCTACCATCAATAAATCAACTAACAACAAGTGCTAGTGAGGAAATAGAGAAAAGGGAACCCTAGTACACTGCTGGTGGGAATGCACATTATAGCAGCCACTATGGAAAATAGTATGGAGTTTCTTCAAAAAATATAAAATGGAACTCCATTTGACCCATTGATTCTATTTCAAGGAATATAACCTAAAAATCCAGAAACACCAATCAGAAAGAATATATACACCCCTATGTTCATAGCAACATTATTTACAACTAGAGACCCAGTGCATGAATTCACTGGGTAGGGTTCTTTGGGGTGCTTTGTAATGATTGGACCCTAGCTCTCACCCCAAGCCTCACAACCCTGCAGCCCTGCCTGGCACCCTGCTGTAGCCTGGTGCAGCCCCTCTCCTGATCAACCATCCTGCCTGCAGGGCAATAGATCGGGGCAGAGTCCCCCCCACCGCACTACTCCCTCAGAGCCTGGGAGCCAGGCGGCAGCCCTGCCCCCCAACTCTGCAGCTGGTCACCATCTGTGGGGTGATCAACGGGGCAATCAAATCACCACTTGCACCCACCTTGGCCTGGTGTTGCCCACTTACCTGCTTCACTGTCCCACAGTGGTCCTGCTCTTGTCAGGGCCCATTGGGACCAGCAGTGCTTTCACTGCTGCCCACTGCCAGTGCTGCATAACAAATTTCCTCCATGTTCTGCACCACCCCCTGGTGGTCAGCACACATCATAGCAAGCAGTCAAACTCTGGTAGAACTCCCAGTTAAATAATTTGCATACTAAGCTTTTATTATATAGGACTAGGGGCCCGGTGCACAAAAATTTGTTCACTCGGGAGGTCCCTCAGCCCAGCCTGTGCCCTCTCACAGTCTGGGACCCCTTGGGGGATGTCCACCTACTGGCGTGCCTGGCCAGCCTGGGTGAGGGGCTGATGGCTGTTTGCAGGCTGCCCACAGTCCCTTCAGGGTTTGGGTCCCTACTGGGGTGCCTGGGAGCCTGGGTGAGGAGCTGAAGTGCATTTTCAGGCTGCCCACAGTCCCTTCAAGGTTTGAGTCCCTACTTGGGCACCTGGCCAGCCTGGGTGCAGGGCTGAGGGCTGTTTTCAGGTTGCCCACAGCTCCCATTGACCCAACATCCCAGCAAGGCTGGCTGTAAGCAGGTTTCTGGGGTTTATTTATCTTCTATAATTGGTACATTGCTGCTTTAAGCGTAGGCCCAGGCAGGTAATGTAGCCTCCTGTTTGCTTCAGCTCTGTGGCTTCTATAATTGAAACAATGTTGCCTTAGTAGAGGCCCAGCCGGCCTAGGCAGACAGTTTACTCCTGGTGCAACAGAAGCCTCCTGTTTATTCTAGTTCCTTGACTGCCGGCCTCCATCTTGGCTGGGTTAATTTACATAAAGCCACTCTGATTGGCTGGTGGGCGTGGCTTAGGCATCTCGGAGAAATGGTCAATTTCAATATTACTCTTTGATTAGATTATATAATTATAATCTATGTTTATTTTTAAAGTTATTTAACACAAAGCTATAATAATTAAAATAGTATGTATTGGCATAAAAACAAACATGTAAACAATTAAGAGCCTGATATAAAACCTTGCATATATGGTCAACTAATATTTGACAAGGGCACCAAGAATTCTCAGTGGGGAAATTATAATCTCTTCAATAAATGCTGCTGGGAAAATTATATAATTACATGCAAAAGAATGAAATGGGAATCTTATTGTACTTATACCATTCATAAAAATTAACTCAAAGTTTATTAAATACTTAAATATAAGACCTGAAAGTGTAAAACCTCTCAAAGAAAACACAGGAAAAAGCCCTTTGCCATTTTTTTTTGATATAACACCAAAAGTACAAACAACAAAAGCAAAAATAAATAAGTTGGATTACATCAATGTAAAAAGTTTCTGCACAGCAAAAGAAACAATCAACAAAATCAAAATGCAACCTAAAAATAGTAGAATGTACAAATATTATATTTAATAATTAATATCCAGTCCTGGCCAGTATGGCTCAGTTGGTTAAGCATTATCCTATGCACCAAAAAGCAGCAGACTCAATTACCTGTCAGGGCACATGCCTGATTTGCAGGCTGGATCTCCAGTAGGAGGTGTGCAGGAGGCAGCTGATGGATGTTTTCTTTCTTATAGATGTTTCTCTCTCTCTCCCTCTGACTTTCTCTGTCTCTGAAATCAATAAAATTATACTTAAAAAAGAATTAATATACAAAATGTATAAAACACTTATACATCTCAGTAACAAAACAAAATTTCAATCTTATCTAAAAACGGTTATAGGAATCAAATAGACATTTTTCAAAAGTATAATGGCCAACAGATACAGGATAAGTATTCTACATCATTAATCCTTAGGGAGATGCAAATCAAAACCACAGTGAAATATCACCACTAATACTACAGGAGGAGATAACAAATGTTGATGAAAATGTAAACAGAAAAAATCCTTGCTCACTTTAAGTGGGGATGCAAATCAGTATAGTTGTTATGAAAAATAATATGCAGGTTCCTCAAAAACTGAAAATAGAACTACCTCTTGATTCACCAAAAAATACTACTTCTGGTACGTATACAAAAGAAATTAAATCAGGATCTTTAAGGGAAACCTGCACTCCCAGATTTATTGCATTATATATTAACAACTAGAGGCCTGGTGCACAAAAATTTGTGCACTCAGGGTGGTCCCTCAGCCCAGCTGTGCCCTCTCACAGTCTGGGACATCTTGGAGAATGTTCACCTGCTGGCTTAGACCCGCTCTCTTGGCAATCAGGCCTAAGCTGGCAGTCAGATATCACTCTGGCAGCCCGGATGCCCTTGGGGGATGTTCACTTGTCAATGGGGAGCAGGCCTAAGCTACAGTCAGACATCTTTAGTGCTGCTGAGGAAGCAAGAGAGGCTCCCACCACCATCACTGTACTGGCAGTCATCAGCCTGGCTTGTGCTGAGCAGAGCTCCCCCTGTGGGAGTGCACTGACCACCAGGGGCAGCTCCTATATTGAGCAACTGCCCCCTGGTGGTCAGTGTGTGTCATAGTGACCACTCATTCCCAGTCGTTCTGCTGTTAAGGTCGATTTGCATATTACCCTTTTATTATATAGAATAGAGGCCTGGTGCATGGGCTGGCTGATTTGCCTTGAAAAGTGTCCCAGATCAGGGTGGGGGTCCCGCTGGGGTTTCTGGCCAGCCTGGGTGAGGGGCTGATGGTTGTTTGCAGGCTGGCCACAGTCCCTTCTGGGTGGGGGTCATTGCTGGGGTGCCTGGCCAGCCTGGGTGAGGGGCTGATGGCTGTTTGCAGGCTGGCCACAGCTCTCAGTGACCCAAGCTACCAGCGAGGCTGGCTGGAAGCAGGTATCTGGGGTTTATTTACCTTCTATAATTAAAATTTCATTGTCTTGAGCTGAGGCCACAGCCTGCCTAGGCAGGCAGCTTCCTCCATTGCCAGGGCAATGAAGCCTCCTGTTTGCTCTAGTTCTGTGGTTTCCGGCTGCCATCTTTATTGGTTTAATTTGCATATAGTTACTCTAATTGGCTGGTGGACATGGCTTGGGATGTAGCACAGTGATGCAATTAACATATTACTCTTTTATTGGATTAGATAGCCCATATATAATAGAAATGTACATTTAAAATCTATATAATCTTAATAACCAATGTCACCCCAATAAATTTAATTAAAAAATAAAATAAATACCGAAGTTTTGGAAACCATCTAAGTGTCTGTCTGTCCAAAGATGAATGAAGAAAGAAGATGTGAGATATTCAGCCATGAAAAAGAAGGAAATCCTGCCATTTGCAGCAGTGCGGATGAAACTTGAGTTTATCATGCCAATTGAAATAAGTCTGACAGAGGCTGTCACTGTAGGTTATAACTTATATATGGAATCTTAAAAGTCAAATTCAAATAAACAGAGTGTAGAATGATGGTTGGTAGTTACTGGGTAGTGGGAAATGTTGGTGAAAAAACTACACACTTCCATTTTTAAGATGTAAGCTCTAGGGATCTAATGTATAACATGGTAATTATAGTTAACAGTACTAAAATACATACTTGAAAGTTGCTAAGAGCAGATCTTAAATGTTCTCATCACAAAAAAACACAGTGATTATGTGAAGTGATGGTTATATTAACTAATGTTATTGTAAGCATTTACAATATATGTGTGTCAACACTTTGTACATCTTATATTTATGTTATATGTTGATGATATCTCTATAAATATGTAAAAAAGTTGTTTTATACTTTTCAAGGCACAGACTTATTTCCTCTCTATATTTACCGTTTTTACATTGACAACATTTTTGTTTTTTAAAATACATTTTTATTTATTTCAGAGAGGAAGGAAGAGGGAGAGAGAAAAACATCAATGATGAGAGAGAATCATTGCTGAGAGAGAACTATTGATAGCTGCCCCCTGCATGCCCCACAAGGAGGATCAAGCCAGCAACCTGGGCATGTGCCCTGACTGGGAATAGAACCGTGATCTCCTGGTTCATAGGTCGACACTCAACTACTAAGCCATGCCAGCCAGGCTATTTTGATTTTTAATACTTTACTATTTGTAAATCAGTGATGCTTTTCAGAATCTGTAGTTCACAGAATGTGACAGGTCATGAAATAAGTGAGTAACAATAGCTTGTATGGGACTTCTTATTTTTAATTTTTCTTTCATTATCTTCCATACAACTAAATGTGTTAAATAATATTCCTCTTCAATATTGCTTTATATTAATATGAGTTAGTTGAGACACGGTCCAGATGTAGATGAAAGCTGCTTTCTTAAAACATTGCTTTGTTTAAATTGTTCTCCGACAGGGAATAGTTTTTCCAGTAAAAGTACACATTTTCAAATCAGAATCCCATATATAAAACTATAGATTATTATAGTGAATGTATGATCTGGAATAGATTAACCAAAGAACTAATATGCATACATGAATAGCCCATGGACAGACAATAGTGTGGTGAAGGCCTGAGGTGGGATGGAGGCTGCGTGGATGGAGGCAAAGGGGGGAAATGGGGAACATCTGTAATATTGTCAGCAATTTTTAAAAATGCCAAATACAAAATTAATAATGTTTGATTCGATGGTCAATATCTGTTTGCTATTTTATTTTTTAAAATATATATTTTTATTAATTTCAGAGAGGAAGAAAAAGGGAGAGAGAGATAGAAACATCATTGATGAGAGAGAATCATTGATTGGCTGCCTCCTGCATGCCCCTTACTGGGGGTCAAGCCCACAAGCCGGGCATATCCTTTGACCAGAATTGAACCTGTGATCCTTCAGTCCCCAGGCCTATGCTCTCTCCACTGAGCCAAGCCACATCAGGGGAGCAGAAAGAGAATTTTTATAATTCTATTCTTTAGTCAGTTCTGAAGTTTACCCACCATAAATAATGCACTCCTATTGTAAGAGTTCTTTGACATGCAGTGGGTTTATAGTTATATTATGTAGAGGAGAAGAAAAAGGTAGAAAAGTGTAAGATGATTAAGAATTCTGAGAATTTTAAATATCTTCATAAAATAAGTATTATGAAAATATCTAACTTCAAAAATGGTAGAATAAATTTTATCCAGTGATAGTTCCACTAAGCACTTTATTTTGTACGTGTATATTAGCAAATTATCCTTGGGCAAATTATTTCTCCAATTGATGTGGCTGTTTTCAGTACGACACATGTGTTTTAAAAACTTTAGTGTTATAAAACCCAAAGTTAAAACTTAAATATTAAAGTGCCAGAACCTCACTTGAACATGAATGTTAAAATTGTTTCTTTAAATAACCAAAATTACACAAATATTGAATGCTTTTGAGAGTATTTTAAAATATTTTCATAATGATAGCTATACTAATAAAAGGGTAATATGCTAATAAGAACAGGTTGACCAGACACCTTCCAGTCATCTGGTCCTCCTTCCCGACAAAGCCACTGTGGTGGGGGCTGGGGCAGAGGCAGTTAGGGGTGATCAGGCTGGCAGGGGAGCAGTTAGGGGCAATCAGGCCAGCATAGGAGAGCAGTTAGGGGTGATCAGGCTGAAAGGGGAGGAAAGTTAGAGGAGATCAGGCTGGCAGGGGAGAGTGGTTAAGGGCAATCAGACTGGCAGGCAGAGGTGGTTAGGGAAGATCAGGCCAGTAAGCAGAGGGGTTAGGGATGATCAGGCAGGCAGGCAGAGGGGTTAGGGGTGATCCGTCAGGCAGGTAGGTGAGCAGTTAAGAGCCAGCGGTCCCAGATTGTGAAATGGATGTCCGACTGCCGGTTTAAGCCCAATCCTGCAGGATTAGGCCTAAACTGGCAGTCAGACATCCCCCAAGGGGTCCCGGATTGGCGAGGATGCAGGTCAGGCTGAGGGATGCCCTCCATGCACGAATTTCATGCACCAGGCCTCTAGTATAGTATAAATCAATAGTATACATGATATTTTTGCTATTCTTTATATAACTCCTTAAACAATTTCTGAAAACAAATAAAAGGGATTCTCATCTTTGTCCATGATTCAGTTTGGGTAGTATCTACAGGCAAGTGACCCTCAGGACCTCAGGGGAGGCTGGGAATGTTTCAAGGGTCAGTGAAGTCAACATTACTCTCATAATAATACTATGATGTTATTTCCTTTTTCCATTGTGTCCACATTTTCACTGGAGGTGCAAAAGCTATGTGGGTAAAATTACTGACACTTTAGCAGAACTGAGGCAGTGAGTGATTTTATTTTTCAAATCCACACACTCATAAAATAAATACTAATAAAAAGATAACTTTACTTAACAATGCCTGGATGAGTGAAAGTGAAGAGATTAGCCAAATAACATATATGTATATCGCACAGATACAGACCACAGTAGTGATGGTCAGAGGAAGGGTGTTGGAGGAAATGTGGAGGTGGGCAAAGGTGAGAAAAATGGAGGACATTTGTAATAGTGTCAATAATAAATAAATTTTTAAAAGTGCCCTTGATAATGTAATATAATAAAAGAGTAATATGCAAATTAACCCTCACTCCATTACACTGAGCCACGCCCATCAGCCAAACCATGCCCACCAACCAATCAGAATGACAATATGCAAATTAACCCATCCAATATAGCGGCCAGAAGCCATGGAGCTAGAGCAAACAGGAGATGGAGGAAACTGCCTGCTTAGGCCAACTGTGGCCTCCGCTAAAGGCAACAAAGTTTCAATTATAGAAGCCATGGAGCTGAAGCAAACAGGAGGCTTCATTGCCTGCCTAGGCAGGCTGTGGCCTCCACTCAAGGCAATGAAGTTTCAATTATAGAAGAAAAATAAACCCCAGTAACCTGCTTCCAGCCAGCCTCGCTGGGACCTTGGGTCAATGGGAGCTTAGTCAGCCTGAAAATTGCTCTCAGCCCCTCACCCAGGCTGGGCAGGCACCCCAGTAGGGACCCAAATCCTGAAGAGGATATGGCAAGCCTTAAAACAGCTTTCAGGCCCTCACCCAGGCTGACTCACACCTCCATGGGGTGTGGGTCCTCACTGGGTGGCTTGGCCAGCCTGAAAACAGCCATCAGCCCTTCACGCAGGCTGGCCAAGCACACCAGCAGATGGATATTCCCCAAGGGGTCCCAGACTGTGAGAGGGCACAGGCTGGGATGAGGGACACTCCCCGGAGTGCACAAATTTTTGTGCACCAGGCCCCTAGTGTGTAATAATTATCAAACATCAAGTAGAGGTTTTTTAAATAGAGTCAATATAAGGAAATGAAAAGTATGTATAAAACATTTCTGCTGAACACTCAGGTATAATGGCTATCTCAGGAAAATTATTTATGCCATTATTTGAGTTGTGAGGTGAACTATCTGCTTTTCTAATGAACTTTTTTATTTTTCTGAGTTTTTACATATTGTTCTTATAGTCACTGGACAAGCCAGATTGCATACTCAGCATTACAGATCATAGTTTGTTCTAAACCTCGAAATGCTGAGAGAATCCAGTAATGCTCAGGGTTAGATAAGATTAGGCTGGAAGACTATGATGATACAACAAATATGATGTATCTTTGTTGGAGTTTGGCCTTAACCTCAGCAGATTATAAAGCAGACAATGGTGTTAGGAGATGAGATAACAGTTATAGTTTCTTGGAAATCTCCAATTATCAATGTTTGAAAATCAAAGAAGCAGGTGGAGTTCAGTGAACCTGGAAAGAAGCATAATTTGGGTCTCACATAGTTTACCTCTTTTAATATTCATGTAAACTAGCAATCACCTATGACAACTGGCTCTAACACTATATTATGCCTTTATTTATGGGAGAACAAAATGATCATACCTTCTCCCCTGGGTGAGATGTGCTCACAGTATAAGTTCAATCCTTCTAGATAGTGACTAGTTAATTTTTCCTAAAAGATTTAGAACTTTAGAGAACCAGTTACATTTCCCACTGCTGTAACTGGTTCAAAAGATGAAATTGGTACTTATCATCTCCCTAGCACACATTTAAGAAATTTAATCCTCTGATAGTCCTCATGAGATTTGAGTTGCTTTTCTGGTGGTATGATTGAGATTTTTATCCCAATTGGATGGAAGACCCTAGTTGTCTTGCTTTATGGTGCTGTGATGTTACATTGGCCCAGTCATATTACCTCATGTTACCAGTGGGCATGGACGAACTAAAAGCCACTTTACCCTTACTGTGCATTAGCAACTCTAGTTCCTCATGGTGATCAAAGTCAATTACCTTAGATAACAGAGTGTCTCTTTTCTTTGATCACTGGACTACTACCATGAGAAATAAAAAGTATTCAGGTGATAACTGCAGATTTATTTAAGTGAACTTTATTGTTTTCTGGCAGAAGTATTCCTCCAGTCCCTCAGGAACCAGGACAATATACCTGGCAAACCATATATTTATGGGGCAGGAATCACAAATTCCATAAGTAAGACACTGGAGTGTTAGTAAAAAGGGATACTCTTCTCCCATGTCCTTTTCTTCTGGACCTATTAATTCTAGTAGTGCCATACATGAAAAAGTGCTACACATTAGTCTCTGGTTCAGTGCATATACTGCAACTTGTAGAGCAGTGCACTAACCTCACAAGATGCTTTCCTTGTACTTATACTTTTATTGAGTTTTTTGGGGGGTATTGCACCATTCTATCAGGCTGGCTGCTTCTAGGAATTGGAGTATATTGTGAGACCAGTGAATCTCACAATGATAAGTCCATTATACATATCCTTTGATCATGTTGGGTACCATATAAATGGATTGGGTATTCTGTAAACTATCAGAGTGTGGTGCTGGAAAAGACACATAGAACATTCAGTATTCTAGTAAGTATGAATTTGTGTTCTCTACAAAGAGGAAGGGATCTAACTGATCAACATTCCACCAGTGGTTCCTGTTCTCATCAACAAATGCTGCCATATCATATAGAACTCTTATCACATTAATTAGCTTTTTTTTTAACTGATAAGTTAAACATTTAGTAGTAGCGCTAGCTAATTCAGCCTTGGTAAAAGGGATACTGATTTTTGGACCTAATATAGCCCATTTTCCGCAACCATGGCAACTCTCATGAAGGGTCTATTGTGTAAGTATTAAGAATCCTGTGAAGAGAGCCTAATTATCATCCAGGACAGGTCATCTTGGGTACTTGTGGTTTTTTGTTTTGTTTTGTTTTAGAAATTAATCTGTAGTAGAAGATTCAGGTTAGAATTAATGTAAAATACATCCTCCTTAAACTGTTTTGTCCACAATCTTCCAGTCTTATATATTCCTCATCAATTAGCCAATTCATTTGTCATGTTTCCATAGTGTTATATTCATATCTCAGACTACATTTTTCATATGAAGTGGATAACTTGGAGTAAAAAAGTGCTACTCACATCTGCCTGCTGGGAAGATTCCTTTTCACCACTTGTCTTCAAGGTCATCACTGAGTATGAGTATAACAAGCAGTGTCTTACAACTAGTCCTATCATATCACATTGATCCATTTGAGAATAATACTTGAGTCTTTTTTTTTCTTTTTTTTAATTTATCTTTATTATTCAGATTATTACAGTTGTTCCTCTTTTTTCCTCAATAGCTCGCCTCCTCCCAGTTCCCACCCCACCCTCTGTCCTTACATACCCACCCACTGTCCTCATCCATAGGTGTATGATCATTGTCCATTCTCTTCCCGCACCCCCAACACCCTTTACCCCCAAAAATTGTCAGTCCACTTCCTTTCTATGCCTCTGATTCTATTCTATTCACCAGTTTATTCTGTTCATCAGATTTCTTATTCACTTGATTCTTAGATTCACTTGTTGATAGATATGCATTTGTTGTTCATAATTTTTATCTTTATTTTTTCTTCATCCTCTTCTCAAAGGACACCTTTCAGCATTTCATATAATACTGGTTGGGTCGTGATGAACTCCTTTAGCTTTGTTTTGTCTATGAAGCTCTTTATTTGACCTTCACTTCTGAATGATAGCTTTGCTAGGTAAAGTAGGTTCTTGCTGTTCATCACTTTGAATATTTCTTGCCCCTCCCTTATGACCTGCAAACTTTCTGTTGATAAATCAGCTGATAGTCATATGGGTGCCCCCTTGTAAGTAACTTAACTGCTTTTCTCTTGCAGCTTTTAAGATTCTCTCCTTGTCTTTTGCTCTTGGCATTTTGATTATGATGTGTCTTGGTGTGGTCCTTCTTATTTCCTTTTGTTTAGAGTTCTCTGTGCTTCCTGAATTTGGAAGTCTAGTTCTTTCACCAGGTGGGGGAAGTTTTCTGTTATTATTTCTTCAAATAGGTTTTCAATAGCTTGCTCTTTCTCTTCTTCTGGCACCCCTATAATTCTGATGTTGGTACGCTGGAAGTTGTCCCAGAGACTCTTTACACTATCTTCATACTTTTTGAATCTTTTTTTTTTCTTTTTTCTTTTGGCTTTTCTGGCTGGGTGGGTTTTGCTTCTTCATATTTCATATCTTTGACTTGATTCTTGCAATCCTCTCATCTGCTGTTGGATTTCTGTATAATATTCTTTATTTCAGTCAGTATATGCTTAATTTCTAGCTGGTTCTTTTCAAATTTATAATTGGTTTCTAGAAAATTCTTGAAAAACCTAATAACCGTGGTTTTGAACTCTATATCCAGTCATTTGCATTCCTCCATTTCTGTCTTTTGTGAGCTATTTCGTAGTCTCCGCATTTTGGCTTCTGTGTTAGGTGTCCTATAGGGCCCAGTGATTCAGCCTCCCAGTCACCTGGTGTGGACATTCTTGTTGTACACCTTTGAAGGCTGGGTGCACAGTCTTGTTGTAGTTATCACTGGGAGGTATCACTGGGAGGAAATGACCTGCAGGCTTTTCTTCTCGTTGTTTGGGGTTTAGATCTTTTGGAGTTCTGTCCCAGCTGCAGACCCTTAGGTTATGCTGAAGGCAGGTAGGCACACAGCTTGGGCAGGGTTGTAGGTGGGTTGGAGGGGGGTCTCAGAGTCACCGGGGCAGAGCACCCCACAATGGCTGCCCCTCTGCTGATGCCGCAGTTTCTCCGGGTTTGGCGTCTCCAAACCTTGGGGTCTGCGTGTTCCTCTCAATCCCTGAATCTCTGTGTCAGTGATCGCTGCAAACAGCTCTGCTAGAATACCACTGTTCTTCTGCCCCATTGCCCTATAGCCCAGGTTGCATTCAGTGCGACCCTGAAGTTTATAATCTCCTTCCAAGCCATGGAACCGAGTGCAGCTGCCACTCCCTTTCACCCGCACCGCCGCGTCTGTTATGCACATTCATACCTCTCAGTTTTGGTGCCAGGAGCTTCTACTCAGTCTCAAAGCACTCCTTCTCTTGCCTTCTAGCTGTAAAGCTTCCCCTACCTTGGTTTGGGAAGATGGTCATTTATCTGTATAGTTGTCTTTTTATAATGTAGTTGTAGAGGCTGCGCATTTAGGTATATACCTCATGCTGCCATCTTGGTTCTCCAATACTTGAATCTTTCTGCTTCCATTAGTCATATTTAAGGAATCCTCTGTGAAGCCATTAGTTTGGACTGAAAGAAAGGATTTAGTGTAATAGAGTTATATAACATACAATTCTGGGTCATCAGTTTATACAATTTACATATGTTTTTCAGACCTACTCTAGTCTGGTTCTGAATGTGTTATTTCTATAACTTAATGGACTGCTGTTATGCATACCAGATCTTGGGATATGGTGAATATGTTCATAATTGACAGTTTATGTTCCATGGCTGAGTACTCAGTCTCCATTACTGACCCAAGAGTACACAGGGTCTGTTTTTCAAAGGGAGAGTAAATCTCTTCTATACAAAACATAGTCTTATTCCAGAACACTAGAAGGCTGCTCTATAATAGTCATATTAGGGTTTGCCAATGATACCACAAAGTATACTTATCTACCATAGATACTGCTAGGTGCTTATGATGATCCCAGTTGTTGGGTCCATGTTGATATACTCCAGTGAAGGTATCATATTTCACACAGCATCTGTAATTGAAACTACCATTGCTTATGGTAATCTATCATCTGGATATTTCAGGGAACAGACTATTGAATCAAGAAGAGATAATAAGGGAACACATTATCTCCATACCCTAAAACTATTTGATGTTGCTTTTTAACCTGCACAATTCTTCTAATATTTTGGTACTGCTTCTTATTTAATTTTTTGGTGTGTGTGTTTGAAATGGGACAATTTCAGGGCTTTCACTTGAATACTTCCTGCCACAAAAGCATTTACTACAGCATCAATGTAAAGTTTATGCAAGCTGCTAAGTTTATTTATCCCAATTTGAGATTTATAGACCTGGGAAAAAAATCACAGTGAAGGCCTATGGAACAACTGGACCCAATTTATCACCAACTCTAACTCAAGAACTATGATGGTATTTGAAGTTTATCTGTGTTAGTGCAGATCCCATAAAGAATAGCCTTTAAAACGTTTGAATATTTCTGTTTCCCAAGTGAAGATTTACCCTGAAATTTGCCATAATAGGTCTGATGAGGCCCAGAAGAAAGCTGAAACAGCTGGTAAAGTTAGGAGATGAGAGAATGAAGGTGACAGCTAGAACTTTGCTAAAGGAATAACTGATGTCTCCCGAGGTATTTGGGGCCAAGTGAATTTGCTGAGGGGCATAAACAGAGTTCACTGCATCTGCTTTGTGACTAATTTGTTTTCTCAAAACTTGAAAGAATTTTCAGCTAAGGATAGAAATTTTATTCAAGTAGTTGTTTTACAAATGCTGTGAGTGCATCGGCATTTGAGGCATGATAAAGAGCAAAATAATTATCAATAAATAAACAATTGAAATAATTTTTCAACCAGAAAATTTTTATCATATGTATGGCTACTATTTCCTTTTTACTGTAAAAACTCTAATCATCTCTATTTAAATAATATTTAATAAATGCTTAGTATGTATTACATGTAGTGTTAATCACTATAAAAGCATATATATTAAGTGTATGTATACTTATATATACACATACAAGTACACCCACACCTCTAATAGTAAAGTTACTTCATGAGTATCTATTAATATCCCTCTTTCCACAGAACATAAGCAATACACTTGCTCACATATCATTACATTATCGATAAAGACATTCCGTTTTATATTCCCAGATTCTCTTTAAATCACCCCTAATGTTTGGATATTGATGTAGGAAGAACAATATATGCTATTCTGCTACTTATGTGAATATATATTATTAAATTATCTGATATAAATAAATCTGCTAGAAAAAAAAAAACAATTAGCAGTACCTATTTTCTAGGTGAAAATCTGTTTTAATCACTCCACTTTATGGCATGAAAGCGTAGCTTCCAAAAATGGTGCAGTAACAGTATTGTGCATAGTATCATTAATAAGTGTTTGAATATATAAATTATAAATTAAATTATGGTTACAAGTGGCATAAGGACAGTTATGGAGCACTAAAATATAAGCAATAAATATCACTGACCCTTATTCTCCTATATCTGAAAACGCTATAATAAACTCATTGGCATCCTACTATATTTTCTGAATACAAAGTTGAGCAGTGTTTATGGGACTTCTGAGACCAAGATGCCCAGCAGATTCATCATTTCCTCCTTATGATACAGCTTTTAGTAGCAATGCTATTTATTCTTAAAATAATATTTCTTGTATACTATTTTAGCAATGATCCCTTCATTTATTAAAAATATTCATGCTAATGTAAAGGCTAACAAAATTATAAGCAAGGTGTTTACATTTATTTTCTGTACTTAAATTCTGTATAGACTCAATGTGTGAAAAGTAGCTTTTAAATGACATTGTAGATTTTCTATATATTTCTGTTGTTATCTAAAATTATTTTCATCCAGGGCAGAGTAGGCAGCCTCTGGCTGTACTTTAAAGAATAACTTGCCGTACAGAGACTGCAAGAAGCCAAGCTATTTTTTTTTTTTATCTTCAATCACAGTAAATAGCTCAACTGTCTCTTTGGGAAGTCAACAATTTCCTTCATCACTAAATACATAAGCTCCCTAACCTACTATCATCAAGATGAGCTTCCTTAATATGCTTTTATCTGTCAAATTCCATCATAGAAGGCACAGGTATTAGAGGATACTATTAATAAGTAATGATAAAATATTACCAATGATAAAAGGTTAAATCAGAATAGTTACTAATAAAGTTGTTCCTTTAAATATAAATTTTGGCTTCTTAAAATAACATGATTCTTTATTACCAAAGATTCAAAAGTAAATTTCAAAGAAATCACAAACTACACTAGTAATAAAGAGAAGATTGGTAAATAAATAAGATAGACAGCCAATATTCATTAATAATAAATCTGATATAATTGTGTTAGAATTATAAAATGATGGTAATATCTTTACAAGTGAGCTCACATTTAAGGAGTTGGTTTCATAAACAACAAAATTTAATCATTAAAATATTTGGCTTCAAATGTTAATTACCGACAAAGCAGGTTCATTTCCCTTCACTATTTTCAATTACTGCCAACTCTTAATTAGATGGCAGTATACCATCTCATTTATATATTGTCCTTCTACTGTTTCTTTCCTCCTCTCAAGTATTTTCTACAATGTATTGAGTTCACTATGAGAGGGACAGAAAAAGTAAATTAGTGAATTTTAGTAATTATTCTTATAAATGGCATTAAATATTTGTGAGTTTTGGTTATGAATATAACTATTTCTCCCAGATATAATTGTTGATTATGATCTGGTTACAATCTCTAAATTGATATGCCTCTCCCTCAAAAACGAGGCTCTTACCTAAAACCTTCTATTACATCACAAAATTCAGATTTGGGCAGAAATCTACCTATCCATCCATTCAAAAAATATGTATTGGGTAATTACCACAACACATACATTGTTTTATAAGTTGGAGATGAAATAATGAACTACATTGAGTGTAAATATAAATAATCTGATAGAAAATGAAAATGATGTGGGAGGAAGAGGAAGAGATTATGGGATAGATGGCCTTAAATAAGCAACAGTGGTTGGGATTAGGTAAGCAAGCAAGAAATGGTGGTATTTGCTAGAGACATACAGTTCATCTACAATAAAAGTGCAAAGGTAGAGTGGATGCATTCACATGCAATTAATTTGATAGGTGTGTTGAAAGCTGTTGAATGTTTTCCTCTGATTGTTTCTCTGTTCTTAGTGTATCATGAACTAAGGACATTAGCTAAAAGTGATGAGGGAGAATTGTTGGAGGCATATCACAAGAGAATGTGTGAAATAGTTGACTGAAATGTAGGAGAGTGATTAGAGCAGAGAATATAGTATGATTGATCGAAAATGTTGAAAAACCATTTAAATTCATCTAATCTAATAAAAGAGTAATATGCTAATTGTGTCACTCCGCTATATCCCAAGCCATGTTCACCAGCCAATCAGAGTGACTATATGCAAATTAACCCAACCAAGATGGCAGCTGACAGCCACAGAGCTAGAACAAACAGGAGGCTCATTGCCTCAGCGATGGAGGAAGCTGCCTGCCTAGGCCGTTTGTGGCCTCTGCTCAAGGCAACCAAGTTTCAATTATAGAAGCCATGGAGCTGGAGCAAACAGGAAGCTTCATTGTCTCAGTGATGAAAGAAGCTGCCTGCCTGGGTAGGCTGTGGCCTGAGCTCAAGGCAACAAAGTTTCAATCATAGAAGATAAATAAACCCCAGATACCTGCTTCCAGCCAGCTTTGCTGGGAGCTTGGGTCACTGGGGGCTGTGGTCAGCCTGCAAACAGCCATCTGCCCCTCAGCCAGGATGGTCACTCCCTCATGGGGTGAAGGTTCCTATTGAGGGGGGGGGCTTGGCCAGCCTGCAAACAGTCATCAGCCTGGCCTCACTCAGACTGGCCAGGCACCCCAGCAGGAGCCCCCACCCTAAAGGAGGTGTGAACAGCCTTCAAACAGCCATCAACCACTCACCCAGGCTAGCTAGGCACACCAGCAGGGACCCACATCATGAAGTGGGTGTGGCCAGTGTGAAAATGGCCCTCAGTCCTTCAACCAGGCTGGCCAGGAACCCCAGCAGGACCCCTATCCTGATCCAGGACACCCTTCAGGACAAACCAGCCAGCCCCTACCCATGCACCAGGCCTCCACCCTACATAATAAAAGTGTAATATGCAAATTGACCCTAACAACAGAATAACTGGGAATGACTAGTCACTATGACACACACTGACTACCAGGGAGCAGACGCTCAATGCAGGAGCTGCCCTTGGTGGTCAGTTCACTCCCACAGGGGGAGCTCTGCTCAGCCACAAGCCAGGCTGATGGCTGTCAGTACAGCATTGGTGGTGGGAGCCTCTCAGGCCTCCTCAGCAGTGCTAAGGATGTCCAACTGCAGCTTAGGCCTGCCCCCTGCTGGCAAGTGGACATCCCTTGAGGGATTCCGGGCTGCCAGATGGATGTCTAACTGCCAGCTTAGGCCCAATTGCCTGGGGAGCTGGCCTAAGCCAGCAAGTGTACATCCCCTAAGGGGTCCCAAACTGCAAGAGGGCACAGGCTGGGCTGAGGGGACCCCCCCCCCGAAGTGCACAACTTTTTGTGCACTAGGCCTCTAGTTATTATATATTTAAAATAGTTATATTAGTGTTTTAATAGTTGAGTTTGAATTTATAAGATTGAGCAGGTAGGTTCATCTAGGGTTGTACTTTGATGAGGTGAGTACAAGAAAATGAGAGAGAAGAAAAAGAGTGGAGTATACTAAAAAAAGTTATAATAATAATTGACTGTAGTATCTACCCCAGGAAGAAAAGAAGTGAGAACATGAGATGAGGTAAGAGAGAGTGAAAAGTTGGTCACACCAACATATTATAAATCCTGGTACAGTTGTATAATTTTTATAACTCAGATATTAGGATGAGTGGGCTAGGAAAAGGGAATGTATTAATTAGAGACTAGTATTTATAAAGCCAAGGTTACAGAGTGGCATAATTATTGATAATGACAAGTTCTTGGATTTGATGATACATGTAAGAGACTGATTGCTTCTTGGCCTTTGGCTAAGATCAAGTGTAGTAAGATTAAGATAATGAATTAAGATGAAGTGCAAATTTATTAGAGAAGAAGTGGTTAAGGAACTGAAAAGACAGAGGATTGAAAGGATCATCAACAGTGATACTAATATTACTTAGGATCAAGAATAGAGCTCAATAGACAAAGAATAAAATATTTCAGAGATAACAGAAAATAAATGTTAGGATTTGAATTTTGTGCTCCTAAAATATATGTTCTAGTCCTAACCCCCATTAGTGCAAAATGTGACTTTACCTGAAATAGTTAAGTAAAGATGAAGTCATATAGGAGCAAGGTTGGTCCTTAATACAATGTGACTGGGCCCTTATAAAAAGAAGAGAAAGACACAAATGGGGAAGATGACCATTTGAATAAAGAAGGAGAGGTTAGAGTAATGCTTCTATAAGCCAAGCAATGACAAGGATTATCGTAAAATAACACAAGATAGAAGAGAAAAGGATTCGTCCCTATAGGTTTCAAAGGAAGTCCTGCTTACACCTTGATTTAGCTTTCTAGTCTCTAGAACTTTAATGCAATAAATTTATGTTAAGTCATTCAGTTCTTGCTTCATTAATATTGCATCCCTAGGAAATGAATGCAATCAGTATCTGAAACAAGGAAGGGATAATTGTTGAAATAGACTGGTGGTCTGAATCTAGCACAGAAGTTATGAAGGGAAGAAAAATAGCATGGAGTTTGGCAATAAAAAATAGGAAGACAACAATACC
This sequence comes from Murina feae, assembly GCA_004026665.1. Lineage (NCBI taxonomy): Eukaryota > Metazoa > Chordata > Mammalia > Chiroptera > Vespertilionidae > Murina > Murina feae. Next base: position 19,960 of record PVJC01020473.1, read on the forward strand.
TGGCAACAAATAAACAAAATTCACCATTTGAGAGATTTGCAATTGAAACAATAAAATCAGTAGAGAGGGTTGCCAGGAAGGACATAAGTGAAACATTTACAGTAGAGATAGAAGATATAGAAATTTTACTAATTACTTTTATAGTCAACAGTCCCAGTGAGGGGGTTTGGAAATTGAGAGGATGGGTATAGATTAGGGGAAATGAGAGAAATGTGGATATAAAAGATTGGATGTGTAGAAGAGACCTGGAAATCTTGAAATTCTTGGAGTGATTGATGAAAATAGGTAAGGAGGACATGGTGGGATTAATCCTGATGATTTCCAAACTAAACTATACTGTGAAGGCTGGGAGTCTTAGTGGGGAGGGATGAGTAAGGGTTCTTTCCAGTCCAGTGCTCTGGGACTTTCTCTTTTCTTTTGTGTTTAGAGACTATCAGAAGATTGCTGTCACAAGGAAAGATGAGAACCTTTGTGGACTCCCCTTGCCAGTGTGTAGATGGTGATTTTCAGACTAATAAAATGATAAGAAGCATGCCACTAAAAGCATGTTAGCTTTTATGGGAGGTCATTGGTATCTTATCTAATAAAAGAGTAATATGCAAATTAGGCATCACTCTATGACAAAGATGGCTACCTCATGGCTACAAGATGGCAGCGTCCATAGCCACAAGATGGCCATCCCCATGGACACAATATGGTGGCACCCAGTCCTGCTACTGGTCAGGCCTATTAGCCAGGCAGGTGGCGGGGGAGGCAGGGGGCCCAGGGGAGGAACAGGAGATCCGAGGGTGCTGAGGGTCCCCTGCCCAGGCCATAAGCCTTCGCCAGAGGCCTCAGGCATGGGCAAGGGCAGAGCCAGCAATGGCAAGGGGCAGGATCAGAGCCAGTGATCGCAGAGGCCTGGGCTCTGTGAAGCTGGTGATCGGAGGGGTTTGGGGGTCCCCTGCCCAGGCCTACAGCCTCAGGCAGAGGTTACAGACCTAGACAGGGGTGGAGCTGGGATTGGAGGGTCAGGGGTGGAGCCAGTGATCAGAGTGACCTACAGAGGAAACACCTTTCTTACCACTCATTGGCTAAGCTCCCTGTATGCCACTGGTAATAGTCTTAGTAACTTGGGTTATAATAATCCCTAAAGGTGATCTACAGTTTTTCCACCACACTCTTAGAGAAAAAAAAAGAAAGTCCACTGCTGGAGGGCTAAGAAATGTCATATCCTGACCTACCCGGTTTGGCTCAGTGCATAGTGCCTCAGCCTGCTAACTGCAGGGTCTGGGTTCAATTGTGACCAAGGGCATGTACCTAGGTTTCAGGCTCCTTCCTGAACGGGGCCCAGGTCAGGGCATATGCAGGAGGCAACCAATCAAAGTGTTCCTCTCGCTTTGATGTTTCTCTCTGTTTTTCCCTTCTCTTCCACATTCTCTAAAAATCAATGGAAACATATCTTCTGGTGAGGATAAAAAAGAAAGAAAGAAAGAAATGTCATATCTTATGAAAGACACATCTTGAAAATGCTTAAAGAAAGTTATCATTTCTTCATGGTGAAGAAATGGTGGAGTCTGTGTTGATGAAAACATCTTGGTGGCTGTGGTGACTGGAAGTGGCTGCAGCAATGGGGTGATGGGGCTGGTGGCTTCCCCTGATTAACCTGGTTGCCTCCCACAAAGGGAGATCAGACTGTGGCTTAGGACCGCTCCCCAAGGGGATCAGGGAGTGGGTCTAAGCTATCAGTAGGACACCCCCTGAGGGCTCCCAATATGTGAGAGGGGGAAGGCTGGGCTGAGGACCCCCCTCCCCCCGTGCACGAATTTCGTGCACCAGGCCCCTAGTCTCTTAAATGATGATGAAGCTGCTGTATGGGTGATGTTTCCAGAACTAGTGGAGTGTGTTAAGGAAATGTTTATAAAGAGACTCAGGATGGTTAAATAAAGCATCTTAAAATAATTAATATTTAAACTGAAACCAAGCAAATCTTATTAATGCTCTGAACTATGGTCATAACAATGAAATTTAATAAAAGTTAAGAGTTTCAAACTAGTTGGGGTACATAAAACAACTTACCTCTCTTCTCTTAGGGATGAAAAGAGAAAGTAGACAAGTAAAACCCCCAAGTTTCTTGGCTTCAGCAACTAATTGGTTCCATTAATTGAAAAAGAAAAGAGAAACAACTAATTTTGGGGAGACCAATTTGTTTCAGTTCAAATTTATTTTATTCTATTTCATATTGACTCTCAACACTTTCAGTAAATGTTTAATTTATCTTTAAGTATTATATTTCTCATAGGACCTATTCCTAATACTTTCTACACCTCCTCACCACCACCTCTGTCCATGCTCTGTAAATGAATTGCCTTGCTTCCTATTATATTGAGAATTAGTTCTGAAAAGACAAATAAGATTTATTTACAATAACGCCTCTTAAATTTTTTTAAATAAATCTTTATTGTTCAGATTATTATAGATGTTCCTTTTTTAAACCCCCCATAGCTCCACTCCACCTGGTTGCCCCCTCCACCCTGTGCCCTTAACCCCACCACTGTCTTCATCCATAGATGTAAGATTTTTGTCCAGATTTTTTCTTCCCATACCCCTCACACCCCCTTTCCCCTGAGAATTGTCAGTCCACTCCCTTTCTATGCTCTTAATTCTATTCTATTCACCAGTTTATTCTGTTCATCAGATATTTCTATTGACTTAATTGTTATATTCCCTGGTTGTTGTCCCTTTGTTGTTCATAATTTTTATCTTTACCTGTTTCTTCTTCTTCCTCTTCTCAAAGAATGCCCTTCAGCATTTCATATAATCCTGGGTTGGTGGTGATGAACTCCTTTAGTTTTTCCTTGTCTTACCATCAATTTTACATGATAGCTTTGCTGGGTAGAGTAATCTTGGTTGTAGGTTCTTGCTATTATTACTTTGAATATTTCTTGCAACTCTCTTTCTGGCCTGCATGGTTTCTGTTGAGAAATCAGCTGACAGTCATATGGGTACTCCCTTGTAGGTAATTGTTTTTCTCCTGCTGCTTTTAAGACTCTCTTTGTCTTTTGCTCTTGGCATTTTAATTATGATGTGTCTTGGTGTGTTCCTCCTTGGATTCCTTTTGTTTGGGGTTCTCTGTGCCTCCTGGACTTGTAAGTCCATTTCTTTCACCAGGTAGGGGAAGTTTTCTGTTAATTATTTCTTCAAATAGGTTTTCAATATCTTGCTCTCTCTCTTCTTCTGGTACCCCTATAATTCTGATGTTGGTACTCTTTAAGTTGTCCCAAAGGCTCCTTACACTATCTTCATATTTTTGGATTCTTTTTTCTTTTTGCTTTTCTGGTTGCCTGTTTTTTGGTTCCTGGTATTTCATATCTTTGACTTGATTCTTGCGGTCCTCTAGTCTGCTGTTGGATCTCTGTATATTATTCTTTATTTCAGTCAGTATTTGCTTAATTTCTGATTGGTCCTTTCCCATTGTTTTGGTATTCTCATTAAGTTCCTTGAAGGTCTCACTTAGTTCCTCGGAGGTTTGTAGAAGATTTTTGAGTAGCTTTATAACTATGGTTTTGAACTCTATATCCAGTTATTTGATTTCCTCCATTTCTGTCATTTGTGATCTGTTTCTTTGTCTCCGCATTTTGGCTGGTAGAGTGATGTTTTCTGTTATAGCTGCAGTCTGTTAATTTGGCTGCAGGCAGGCAGGCACACAGCTTGGGGCGGGGTCTCAGAGTCACTGGGGTGGAGCAACCTGTGATGGCTGCCCCTCAGCCAGCTCCGTGGCACTATTCCATGCCCTGGGGTCTGCGCGCCCCTGAGTCCCACGTCCGTGATCGCTGCAAATAGCTCTGCTAGAACGTCACAGTCATCTTCTGCCCCATTGCCAGACTGCCCTCACAGCATTCAGTGCGACCCCGGAGCTTGTAAACCCTTCCAAGCCGCCTCCACCCTTTCACACCACTTCCGCCGCCGCTGCTGCCCTTTTGCGAGTCCGTACCTTTCTGTTTTGGCGCAGAGAACTTCTATTCAGTCTTGATGTACTCCTTCTCTTGCTTTCTAGTTGTAAAGCTTCCACTCCCTTGGTTCTGGAGTATGGTTGTTTCGGTTTATTGTTACATTTTTTAATGTTTGTGGGAGGCTGCACATTCAGGTATATACCTTATGCCGCCATCTTGGTTCTCCACATCTCTTAATTTTAATTAAAATATTTTACCATTCTTGTTCTATTGTGCAATTCTCAGAAACGTACCTCTTCTTCTTAAGAAAAGCCCTTTCCACTTTTGTTCTTGACCCCATTCTCTACTTTCCATTTCCAATTGGATGTATGACAAGCACTGCAAATGTATATGGTCTGTGCTTTTGTTTACTCTGTACTATTGCTTACACTGTTACCATGACTGAATAATTTCTTTTTTCACCTGAATTTAGGTTGTTTATTATCTTTTCTCCTCTAATGACATTTATTACATTCCACCTTGTTTGTGGTTATTTATGAAGACATCATTTGTCTCATCTACTCTGATAGCTAATTTTAAAACAGCTCTGTCTTGTTTATTTTTACTCTAGTATAACCTCTGGAGTAGTGGCTTGTATATAATAATTTAGTTAATGAATTATTGATTGATTGAATAACCAAGAACTAGCCAAGGTAACTACAATGGAAGCTTTTATTTATGAGAAATTTATATCTTATTAAAGTTCACACACACATGCGCACACACACACAAAAATATCTCCCAACTTTCTTTTGGACCATTATATTGTGTGAACTAGAAGAGTCTTTGAAAGTTGGCCTGAGTCCTTTTTGTTTCTTTCCCATTCAATCATAAAGTCTAAAATTTTGCTCTATTAAGCCTGATTAGAAACCACTTCCTTATCTCTGAATTCTAGCCATACTGGTAGGCTGTATGGTTCAGTGGTTGAGCATCAACCCAGAAACTAAAAGATCTCAGGTTAATTCCTGGTCAGGGCATCTGCTTGGGTTGTGGGTTCAATCCACAGTAAAGGATGTGCAGAAGGCAACCAATTGATGATATTCCTCTCTCATTGATGTTTCTATCTCTCTATCCCTCTTCCTTCCTCTCTCTAAAAAAATCAATAAAAAGATATTTATAATAATAAAAGTGTAATATGCTAATTAGACTGAACAGCTGAACAACCTTCTGGATGTCATTCCGGATGTCCTTCCGATGAAGCTGCAGCAACGGGGGCTGAGGGATAGGAGGTTAAGGGTGATAAGTCAAGCAGGCAGAGGTGGTTAGGGACAATAAGGCTGGCAGGCAAGAGGTTAGAAGCATTCATAGAAGACAGGCAGAGGCAGTTAGGGGCAATCAGGCAGGCAGGCGAATGGTTAGGGGCAATCAGGAAGGCAGGTGTGAAGTTAGTGGCAATGAGGCAGGCAAGTGGTTAGGGACAAGCAGGCAAGTAGCTAGAAGTCAGCAGTCCTGAATTGCAAGAGGGATGTCTGAATGCTGGTTTAGGTATGAACCCACAGGTACCCCTGTGGGATTGGGCCTAAACAGGCAGTTCGACATCCCCTGAGAGGTCCCAGATTGGAGAGGGTACAGGATAGGCTAAGAGACTCCCACCCCCATAACCCCCATGCATGAATTTTGTGTATCGGACCATATATATATATATTCTCCTGAAAACAGCCACCAGCCCCTCACCAAGGATGGCCCCAACCTCATGGGGTGAGAGTCCCTGCTGGGGGGCTTGGCCAGACTTAAAACAGCCATCAGCCCCTCACCCAGGTTGGCCTGGCAACCCAGTCGGGACCACCACCCGGAAGGGGCTGTGGCCAGCCTGCATACAGCTATCAGCCCTTCACCCAGACTGGCCAGGCACCCCAGCAGGACCTCCACCCTGATCTGGAACACACTTTAAGGCACACCAGCTGGCCACCACCCATATACCAGGCCTCTATCCTATATAATAAAAGGGTAATATGCAAACTGACCCCAACAACAGAATGACTGGAAATGACTGGTCACTATGACACAGACTAACCACCAGGGGGCAGACACTAAATGCAGGAGCTTCCCCTGGTGGTCAGTGCACTCCCACATTGGGAGCTCTGCTCAGCCCAAGCATTTGGTGGTGGGAGCCTCTCCTGACTCCTCCACAGCACTAAGGATGTCTGACTACAGCTTAGGCCTGCTCCCCACTGGCAAGTGAACATCCTTCAAGGGCTCCCGGGCTGCCAGAGGGATGTCTGACTGCCAGCTTAGGCCCAATTGCCCATGGAGCTGGCCTAAGCCAGCAGGTGTACATCCCTTAAGGGGTCCCAGACTGCAAGAGGGCACAGGCTGGGCTGAGGGACCCCCACAAGTGCACAAATTTTTGTGCACTGAGCCTCTAGTATATAAATGAAAGCCTAAGTGATCATTTGACCATTTGACCAGTAGCTATGAAGTTCAATGACCAGAAGGGGTCAGAAGCTCAATGCACAGGCATAGAAATATCAAACAGACTGATGAATCTCAGAGATAAGGGGAACAAGGGAGGTCAGGAAGAGATTAACTGAAGATCTCATATGCATACTAAAGGTCTGGTGCATGGATTCATGCTCCACTGGGGTTCCTCAGCCTGGCCTGTGGGGATCAGGCTGAAACCAGCTCTCTGACCTCCACCAAGAGATTCTAGATTGCAAGAGGGCACAGGCCTGGCTGAGGGACTCCACTGGTGCACAAATCCATGCACTGGGCCTCTAGTATTTAATAAATAAATAAATGAATTCTAGCTATACTAACTCATCTAATGTAATAAGAGTAATATGCAAATTGACCCTCACTCAGTTACACCCAAGCCACGACCACCAGCCAAGCCACACACACCAGCCAATCAGAGCGACTGTATGTAAATTAACCCAGCCAAGATGGCGGCCAGCAGCCATGGAGCTAGAGCAAACAGGAGGCTTCTGTTGCACCAGTGATGGAGGAAACTGCTTGCCTAGGTGAGCTATGGCCTCTGGTCAAGGCAACAATGTTTCAATTATAGAAGCCACAGAACTGAAGCAAACAGGAGGCTTCATTGCCTGCCTAGTCCTCTGCTCAAAACAAAAAAAGTTTCAATTATAAAATATAAATAAACCCCAGAAGCCTAATTCCAGCCAGCCTCGTTGGGACGTTAGGTCAATGGGAGCTGTGGGCAGCCTGAAAATGGCCCTCAGCCTCTCACCTAGGCTGGCCACACCCCCATGAGGTGAGATTCCCCACTGGGGAGATAGGCCAGCCTGAAAACAGCCCCTCACCCAGGCTGGCCATGCATGCCAGCAGATGGACATCCCCTTAGTGGTCCCAGACTGAGAGAGGGCACAGGCCGGGCTGAGGGACCCCCCCCCCCCGAGTGCACAAATTTTTGTGCACCAGGCCCCTAGTGCTTTTATAGTATTGTTGTATCATTCTTACACATGCTTTTTGCTAAGTGATTCTTTCTTCTAAATTGTGCACATTTCCAAATAAAAGGCAAAATATCATACTTACATTACAGAGCTATACAAATTTTTGGATTATTGTTTTTAAATGCTTTAAATTTTTTAAATAAAATATGTTAAAACAAATCCATGATTAGTCAACCACCAATTTCACCAACCAAAGTTCAACTGGAAACCAAGAAGCATTGCATCAAGAAAATGTGAGTCTATATTCAGGTATAAATTTTGCAATAATTAAAAATGCTAAAACTTGACATTTGTATTGGAAAATTAAGAGATATACACATGCATGAAAATCTAAATTATAGAATTGGTGTAATATTGGACTTAATTACTGAAAGTGAAACTTTTTCTAATAGTACTCAATGTTCAATGGTCCTGTAAATGAAATTTACAAATAAAGTGCACCTATGTAAAAAAAAGTTTTACCACAATAAGACTAATAAATAATGAAATTAACACAATATGTCAAATGTCGATCATTGTTCTGATGTTGTTGCTTTTTTGTGCCCCATCTATACTAATGAAAGGGTAATATGCTAATTAGACCAGGTTGACCAGACATCTTCTGGTCATCAGGTCCGCCTTCCAGACAAAGCCACAATGGTGGGGGCCAATGCAGAGGCATTTAGGGCAATTAGGCCAGCAGGAGAGGGCAGTTAGGGGCGATCAGGCAGGCAGGCAGAGTGTTTAGGGGCGATCAGGCAGGCAGGCAGGTGAGCAGTTAGGAGCCAGCACTCCCAGATTGTGAGAGAGATGTCCATGTGCCAGTTTAGGCCCAAAACTGGATTGGAGAGGATACAGGCTGGGCTGAGGGACTCCCCTACCTGTGCACAAATTTTGTGCACCAGGCCTCTAGTGTATAATAAATCTACCTAGCCATTGCTGTTATCCAGGTGCAAGATTAAAAATCCTACTGAAATCTTTCCATCCCAGGATCTTTAGCAATAGAAAGATTTCACAGAACCATGCATAATTATATTCTAGAGAGAAATAAAGAAGAAATATCTGCTATAGACAAAATAACTACAAGAGAAATAAACAAAAATGATCTCATATATATGCAGTGGTAGATCCAGGCCTTGTAGAGTTTTAGACTTATTCGATTTCAGGGAGGTCTCTTTAAGCAAAGAAATGAAAAAAATCAGATATGAAAGTGAATGTTTCTTTAGAATAAGAAAAATAAATAACATGAAATTACACATTTCTAAAAGCTGATATATATCACAAATATTACAAAATCCAGAAAAATAAGATATTTTTAATTAACTGTCTAACACATCTGTTATATTATTTTTCCTACATTTTTGTTACATACTCTTTGATCACTTCTTCACAGTACAAATATTTTGTGTCATTGTTTTCTATTGAACGTAGAGAGTAATAGTTCAGTCTTCTCCTTAGCAGAGTTTAGAAATGTTTATTTTAGCCTTATAAATCACTGTTGGTAATGTAAAGTATAAAATTGTGGTCAATTTTTTAAAAATGGTTACAAAGTCCCTTTCATACATAAACAATAAGATTTGGAATAAGATTCTAAACTTAACTTTTGTTACACACATTCCAAACTTTATTTCTCCTACACTACCCACATACTTTCAAATATTGAGTACTTTGGGACAAGATCATTATCACAATATGACTTCTGACATTACAACTTCATGTTATGATGCACAATGAATTGGCACAGTAGGAAATAGTCATATTCTGGGAAGCCAATTCTATTCCACATTGACTAGCAATAATAGCTAATATAATAAAAGAGAAACATGCTAATTTGACTGTTA
>PVJC01020474.1:0-29129 GCA_004026665.1 Murina feae
ATCGCTTCCCCACCCCCACGCCAACCATCACCATGCCATCTCCTCTGGCCCACCCCCACATCTCGCTCACCCTGCCGCTGGCACTGCGCTGGCCTCCAGGGCTGCGGCGCCATCTCGCCTGAGCTAATTTGCATACAGCCATTCTGATTGGCTAGTGGGCGTGGCTTACCCCGTCCCGGAGAAACGGTTAATTTTAATATTTCGCTTTTATTAGTTAAGATTGCCATATAGTCCTGCTTCATCATTTCCTTGTCCTCTCTCACCCAGTTTCCCACCCCACAAAGGGTTACAATATCCTAAGAGCCAGGCTATACAACCATTGCATATTTCTCAGCAAAACTTCTATTTCCTCAGAGAGGTGTTAAAAGCAACAATCTAGGAAAGTAGTAACAACTGTAGAAAAGCTATGTTCAATCTGATTTTCTTCATATGTCCCATTTTAAATACATGCTCCTATTTTGTTTGTTTGTTTTAATATATTTTATTGATTTTTTACAGAGAGGAAGGAAGAGGGATAGAGAGTTAGAAACATCAATGAGAGAGAAATATCAATCAGCTGCCTCCTGCACACCCTGTACGGGGATGTGCCCACAACCAAGGTACATGCCCTTGACTGGAATCAAACCTGGGAACCTTGAGTCGGCAGGCCGACACCCTATCCACTGAGCCAAACTGGTCATGGCTACATGGTTCTATTGTTTTCATGAACAATAATTCCCAACATTTCAGTATCCAAACTCTACCTCCTGGAAACCCGGAAATAGTGCAAAATCCTTTTACCTGACATGTCTTGAGTTTGAGCTATGTCCAGGTCCTGGGGATAGTGAGGCGAATGAGACAAGACCTACCGCCCAGGTGCTCTCTGTCTGGGTGGGAAGACAGTTCAGTGTCCTGGTCATGTAAGTAGAGATGGTTCTGTGAGCCTAAGCCATAAGGTGTGCCTAGTTGGGGCTGGATCCTGGCATGTGGGGCTGCAGAGATGAGGGACACTGGTGTCTGCAGGAGGCCAAGAAGCATGGTGGGAAGAGGACTATTGATCGGGACAAGGTATGCCCAGAAAGTGGCATGAATTCTTCTCTCTCTCTTTCTGTAAATAGATGCACAACTTAAAAACCCAAGTAAATGCTGGCCTCTTCAAAGCAGCCACCTAAGCGGACTTTAATCATGCAGCCTCTGTTCAAAGCATTCCTTTGCAAATGCATTTTGTTCAAATGCAATTTGTGCACTGGTCCCCTAGTTTTTATATATCTTGTAAGGAATCCAGAAAAGAAATTGCATTTGCTGAGTTCCTGGCTCCTTAGAGTGCATGTGAAAAATCTACAGGAAAAAAAGTAAAGAATTTAAAAAGCAGTCAAAATTTGAGCAGGCCTTTATTCAGGTCCAGGACCAGAGTGTGTTTACAGGTTCTGTCACTTTCTGTCTTCTCAATCCTCAGATAAATGGTTACTTTTTCACCTGTGGTGGTTATTTGCTCCTGACAGACTGTTAAACCTTCAGCATAGCATCAGCACAAAGAACTATTCACTTATCTGCTTAGGGAACGCGGACCTGAAATGATTAATCCGATAAAGCTGGCCCCGTTGAGCTTCTGATCTTGTCTGATAAACTCCTTGCTCTAATGACATTGAATAATGAGTTGAAATGTAGCCAATACTTCATGAAAGTTATTTTTCTTCCCATGAGCTTCTAGAATTCTCATCAACTTCACTTTTACTTTTACCTCATTTTCTGACCTTTTCCCATTTTCTCTCTTCTCTATTTCATGTTTTCTTTTCCCCTCAGCTGGATCCCGGGACAGTGGTTTGATTCATGTTTGCTAAGCAGTTTCCGTTTTAATCCAGTTATAGCGTGGTGTCCACATTGGCTCAAACTGGATACTGGAAGGACTTTTTTTTTCTTTGACCACCTAGGTCTGGGCTCTGCTCATTTAGTCACCAGCACCTGTGTGTGCAAAGCCGCCCTATATTGCATCAGCCAGGATCTCTCTAGAGAGGGCTCCTGAGGACATACAGAGACTTATTTCTCCGGCACGATTCCCTCACAGGAGGCGCTGGGCACATATGGAGCGAGGTGCAAACCCACCTCCAATAACAACAGTCCTTAAACAGGGGGTGAGGTCAGCCTGGGCAGAAAGAAAACATCCTGAAGGAAGGGGTGGGAGGGGCAGGCCACCCCACCCACCTCTTTGCACTTCCCTAAAATGCTGGGGAGTTGGAGGGAGTCCCATGTGACTTTATGAATCAGGAAAAGACAACAGATCATCAGGAAGCAGCACTGGGAGCCACAGCCTAGGACTCCAGGGTCCTCCAGGGTCCTGACCCTTTGGCTAGGGTCACATGATTTTTCATCTGCCACTTTGGCTCCAGAGCTATTGTGTGGTCCTCAGTCCTGAGGAGGCGGGGCTGGGCTCAGCTCCTAGGAGGTCTGCCTGACAGAAGTTTGTTGTGAGTCCTGAATGAGAAGTCTGTGGCCTCACAGCCAGCACTTGGGCGCACAAAGTATATAAAGTAGAAGTAGCCAGAAGTCCTTGGAGGAATCACAAGCCGCTAGCTCTTCCTTTTCTCCTAGACACCGAGTGCCCTCCATCTCATCTAACTTCAGGCGTATATCAGGGGAACCAAACAGACCGCTACCAAGCAGAACCTAGGGCTTTCCAATTTCAGCTTAGGTCACATGTCAGATCTGTAAGACCTGTCGTGCCCCACCACTCCCACCTCCAGAAGGTGGCAGCCATGAAAACTTTAGGTTTTAACTTTCTGTTACACTCTTAACATTTCTCCGGACCAACCACAATCTGTGTTTTTAGGAGGTTTTAAAATTTTTATCCTGAAACACAAAGGGTTAAAGAATAGACCAAAGGAGTTTAAGGATTAAAGTTAGGCCCTAATTCCCATTCCCTCCCTCCCGCACTGGACAGATTTCTCATTCAATTCTTTGATCATTGGCTATTCCTCCGACCCCCAACATTTTGGCTTGGGCTGTGGAAAGCAGCCCCTGGCATCGAGGTCCAGACAGGCTCTGTTTTCAGCTGGCACCACCTGGACTTTGGATCTGAGGAGTACACTGCAGAAGTCACCTCTTTCAAAAAAATGGTCATTAGAGGGCCTCAGGAGATTGATGGGGCCACAGGGTGACTACAAAGGAAGAAGGTTGTTGAGTTTCTCACACCATTTGCTGCCTCAGATTAGATTAGGTGGTTGCTCAGCGAAAACTTTACTGGAACTTTTATTAGCCTAAATAAAGGAGATAATTTGCTTTTGGATGTCAGGAAAAAGTAAAAAAGTTTTTAGTCTACTTGTTTTCTAACAAATTTTAAAGGTCAGTGGGTAGTGAAATGTCATTGTATTAAAAATATAAGCACTGAATTAATCATTCCAGAAATAAGATAAACAAAAGGCTAATATTTAGTTTATAGTTTTAGTGGGAAGTAAGGAATTTCTTACTAAATAAATTAGGAATTTTTTTTTGCCTAATTGCTCCCTAAATATATTTTTTGTTTCTCTTGCACCCAGGAATCCTGTTTCCACAACAAGGCTGTATAGCCAGCCCACCGCATCTGTGGATTCAACCAACCACAAATGGAAAAATACTCAGGGGGAAAAAATCCCAGAAAGTTCCAAAAAGCAAAACTTGAATTTGTTATGCACCAAGCTCTACACTGAATCCCAGGGTATAAAAGGATGTGCAGGCAGACCTTGCAGTAGCCTCTACCCAAATATAAGTTACTAGGTGTCCAGTGCACAAAAATTTGTGCACTCGGGGCTCCCTTAGCCCAGCCTGTGCCCTCTCACATGCAGTCTGGGACCCCTTGGAAGATGTCCACTTGTTGGCAGCCTGGGTGAGGAGCTGATGGCTGTTTGCAGGCTGGCCAAGCCCCCCAGTGGGAATCCTCACCCCATGTGGGTGTGGCCAGCCTGGGTGAGGAGCTGAGGGTTGTTTTCAGCCTGCCCACAGCTCCCATTGACCCAACGTCCCAGCGAAGCTGGCTGGAATCAGGTTTCTGGAGTTTATTTTTCTTATATAATTGAAACTTTGTTGTTTTGAGCGGAGGCCTAGGCAGGCAACAAAGCCTTCTGTTTGCTTCAGCTCCGTGGCTTCTATAATCGAAACATTGTCGCCTTGAGCAGAGGCCCAGCCGGCCTAGGCAAGCAGTTTACTCCATCGCTAGTACAACGGAAGCCCTGCCTGTTTGCTCTAGCTCTGTGGCTGCCAGCCGCCATCTTGGCTGGGTTAATTTTCATACAGCCGCTCTGATTGGCTGGTGGGCATGGCTTAGGTGTAATGGAGTGAGGGTCAATTTGAATATCACTCTTTTATTAGATTAGATATGCAAATTTTATGACATCTTAGTTTATTTTTAAAATTATTTATTGATTTTAGAGAGAGAGAGGAATGGAGAAAGAGATAAACATCAATTTGTTGCTCCACCCACTCATACATTCATTGATTGATTCTTGTATGTGCTCTGACTAGGGATCAAACCTGCAGCCTTGGAGTATTAGGATGATGCTCTACAGTAACCAACTGAGCCACCAGCCAGGGCTAATACTATGCCATTTTATATAAGGGACTTGAGCATCCAAGGGTTTTGGTATCTACTGGGGTCCTGTAACCAATTCCTCCAGGATACGGGGGGATGACTCTATGTCCACATCCGTGGAGAGCTTTACAATACAGATTCCCGGGCCCACAAACAGCTGGTTTCCAAAGTGTTAGTCTGAGACAGGGAAAAACAGGTTTATTGGTAACAAGCTCCTAAGGCCAGAGCAGCACCATTCAGCTCCATGGACCTTTCTGATGGCTCTGCCCTACCATTGAATTACCTCTAGGTTTCACCCTTCTCCTCAAACACCTAACCAGCAACCAGAAAAATCCAACTAGGCGTTGGGTTTAGAATAAACTAAAGTTGATACTTTAGAATGTCTGGAAAATCTTTTAAAGCAAGTAAGACAAGGTCCCCGGGAAACAGAACAGGCAGAGGCCATTTCTGAGGAGTCCAGTTCCAAGGTCAAAGGTCCTGGCTCTGGGCCAGACCATTCCAGGGCTACCTGTGAAGACATTTACTCCCTCAACCCCAGGACCCTAGAACTGACAACTAATAAGTTAGAGGTTCCACCCATTGAGAGCCTCCTATGCAAGCAAAAGGCTCCCCTACAACCTCAAAGACGACCTCGGCCTGAGACGGTGTGCAGTAGGGGTTAGCTCTCTGTTTACTGAGCAGTTTACAGAAAGTGCTGTTCCTTAATTATGCTGTCATTTTGCCAACAGGAGAGTTAGAAGTACTTGGATGCAAACTCAATTCAGAAAGAAAACTAAGAAATTATTAAAACTGTAACAGACTTGATGCTTTTCTGTTTTCTCTCCATCTGTGATAGTCAAGTGTATAGCATCATCATCTTTGCTACATTGTGCTTTAACATTACATTAAATTCAAGTGTTACCTGGTATAGTTGCCCCCACCTCAATACCTTATGCCCTTTCCAGAATGTGATTACTGTTTATCAGAGACTGACTGACTGGCACATATTATATGTGCAGAGAAACGGTTTGTGGAAAAACAAAGATTCCTGCTCTCAAAACACCTTTAAGTTATGGGCCTGAACTGGAAGTAACATCCCAAAAGCTCTCATTTCTTGAGCCCTTCCTGTGCTGCTTATCTTCTGTCTCCTGGATTCGTTCTACAGTCCCCCCCTTCTCCTGCTGGGTCCCCAAAGGCTGCCCTGTGTGGACGACATGCAGGGGCTCCCATGCCCCGGCTGGTGGTTGGGTTAGCACAATGGGGAGCACGACTGCACTGGAAAGAGGGAGGCGAGGAAGGAATGAGGTCAGGCTGGAGTCACTGTGGGCTGGCTGCCCTGGAGTAAAGGTCAGGATTCCTAAAAGGCAGTTCTCTGCCTGCAGGTCCGGCAATGCTCTCTGGAGTCTCTCCTCAGGCCTGGAGATGCCCCCTCCCCAGTATTCCAGGCTGGGGATTGGGGCACTATGCCTGTGCTTCCCTTCGCCTGTGTAAATCACTCCTTTATTAAACATTCTTCAAGTCACCACCCCTCTTCCCTCCAGGGCTGACTGGCATTTCTACTGTGACTTTGGTGTTATTTAATTAAATCCTCAAAACAACACAATGAAGTAATATTATTAACTTCATTTTACAGACTCTGTAACTGAGTCTCAGAGGGACTAGGGTATTTCCCCAAGACCTGGACACACAGGATTTCCAACCCATTTCTGAACCTCTGATGAAGAGTCTGGTGGAGAGCAAGTGAGAGCAAGAGTAAGAGTGAGAGAGAAAGAGAGAGAGCTGCCCAGTTAATAAAATAGTAACACCTATTTGGGAGGCTCTTCTCCTGTTCCTGTCCAGGGAAACTCCAGGATGAACACAACTGACAGCACTGACTTTAAAAATGACTCAACTCCAACAGTCACTGAGAAGTAATGTGTCAGTCAGCCCAGCTGGTTAGTGGCAATAATGAGACCAAGATCTGTCTTTGAGTCCCTCCTTCCTGGTCAATTAAATGTTGCAACAAAGTGTTTCATAGGCCCTCACCTTCAGATGCCCTTGCCAGACTCAACCACATATCACAGCAGCACAGGCTCCTGGTCACCCTGCCCTCACGGCCTCATGCTGTGATGCCCCAAGCACTCAGGGCAGCGAGGGAAGTGGAGCTGCAGCAGGACCACACAGTAGACCTGTGGGAGACAGGGGGATGCCCTCCCCTCACTTCTAGCCTGGGTCTGAGACAGGCACCTGGCTCACCTGCTCCACTCCTGACTCTTCAGGGACCAGTTGCTCTCAGCTGCTGGGAGATTTGCCCCTGGGGAAAGGGAACATTGGAAATCCACATCCCAGAGTGAGCTCACTCACACCCCTATTCATCCTTTATTGAATCTGCCAATTAATTGACAAGATGTTTTTTGAGCATCTATTATTTTTAAGAGCAAGGCTGGGTTTCCTGTGTCCTTCTCCTGCCTCCTGGCAATTTTCCCGGGTTGCCCAGAGCATTTCTGCCCTCTTCCTTGTTCCTCTTCTCAAAAATGACCTCTCTCCTCCTTCCTACTCTTTAGCAGGAAAAACTTCATCCTTTGAATCTTGAAGATCTTAGCCAAGTATGAGAAAAATATTTCCTGGTTATTAAACCAGCTGGGTGCAGGGAGATAGAAGAAGATAAAGGAGGGATAAATGGTGATGGAAGGAGACTTGACCTGGGGTGGTGAACACACTTACAATAACCAGATGATGTATTAAAGAATTGTACACCTGAAACTATATAATTTTATTAACTAAGTAGAGGCCCAGTGCACAAAATTTGTGCACAGAGGGAGAGGGTGGGTTCCTCAGCCCAGCCTGCACCCTCTTGAAATGTGGGACCCTTCAGGGGATGTCCAAATGCTGGTTTAGGCCTGATTGCCTCTAACCACCTCTGCCTCAGCCCCCACTATGGCAGCTTTGTCCAGAAGGATGTCCTGAATGACATCTGGAAGGTCATTAGGCTGTCCAGTCTAATTAGCATATTATGCTTTTATTACTATAGATGTCAACCCAATAAATTCACTAAATAAATAAATAATCAACTAGGTGGACGGACAAGTTTCCTTAACCCTCCCTTGGTCCTTTAACCAGCTGGATCTCTAATTGGGGGATTTTATAAAGTGTGGGAGAATGTTTAGGCTGTTCCTCATGTCCACCCTATGAAATCATTTGTGTCCTCTACCTATGCTGAAGGAGAAATGGAAAAGGAGAACCTTGCAGTACCCTCCCACACCCCAGCTTAGTCACGCATCAGCTTGTCTGGTCTGTGAAAAGGCAAACAGGTTGCATCCCTGTCTCCGCTTTGACCCTTCCTGGACCCTGAAGCTCTGGGTCCCTTCCAATTCTCTTTTCCCAGTGCAATGAGGAGACGATGGTTGGGCATGAGAGGAAGTCCCCGACTCTGAGTCTGGGTCCTTTCTTCTACTCCTTTGGAGGAAGCAGGCAGCCTCCACACTGGAGCCCAAAGAATTCTCTCCTGAAGAATCCAGAAGTGGCTCTGAGCTGACACGGGCTCCAGTCAGTGCCTCCGTCGATGCCTCTCCCTGCCATGCAAGCTGAAGCTATGGGGGAGCAGAAAGTAGGAGCCCTATAGGAGACTCGGAATGGGAGGGACGGGAAGGGTGAGATAGTGGAGCCACGTGGAGAAGAAGGATGGAGAGACCCTACCTGCCTTTGCGTTCCCCAAGTCTTCCTGTTTGCTTCCACCTCCCCCCCCCTCTGTGAAGGAGTTTCAGTTCTTTTCAGGTCCTTGGCCCCCAACGAGGGACTTGCTCTCGCAAATCTAGACAGGCAGGCTGGGATGGGGAAAGAAACTGATAAATATTCTAGTAACATCTGGTCCCATTGCATATGTTTGGACAAGTCTGTAAGGAACACTAGAAACTAATAAAATGGGCCAAGTACTAATTATATAAAAATATATATTAAAATACAAAAATCGGGGTAATTAACTTTCTCTTGTTCATTACAGGGGACAAAAGTAGAATGTACACAAATACAAAAGAACGAACTTTGGAAGAAGCTGAATGTCCAGTATTCAGTCCAACTTGTTTGATGGCCCCTGAACAAATCTCCATCCTGAACTGCCATTTCCACCCAAGTCCCCCAAGAGCAGAGTGCGCTGAGGTGAGATGCACCTGAGCTTGAGGAGACCGGGTATTCTGCTGCAGCCGAAGGCCAGGCAAGCGTTTCCTGTCCACCTCTCTGTGTGTTCCTCAGATCACTAGGAGGCTGTGGATCCAGGCTGCACCTGGAAAAGCCTGATCCCCACAAGTCTGAAACTTAGAGAAAGAACTGTGGTCATGGCTCCCTGATCTTCCATATGGGGGATGAGAGAGATCCTACCCCAGTGTAGATAAAATACCCGAACAAAGCAAAAACCTAAAAACCCCAAATTTTTAAAAACAAAAAAATCAGTTTATCATCATTGATTTTCTCTATAAGAACACAGATAACTGCTTTCTTTGGTGAATTTACATGTTATTTGATATGTAGGTAACAGCCCCAAACAGGTTGTGCTTGGCAAAGGGATAAAGGGAGGTGATTATAATTCTCACAAGTCCCCTGCCTCAGTGTGCTCACTGGTGTGGACTCAGGGCCTCCCCCAGGCCTGGCCAGGCGGGCCAGGGGTGTATCACCGGGGCACTTGACTTTCCTTTCCCATGGCCCGTTTGCACAGGTCACTTTGAAAGCCTAAAACAGGAAATTTGTTAAGGAGTTAACAATGGTTATCTCTGGGTGGAGTTTTAAGTGACTTTTTTTTTCTGCTTTAAACATTCCTGTATATTCCCTAGTGGGCCTTCATAGCTTTTGCCGTGGGTTTTTTTTTTTCTTTTTTCCTGTTTTGTTTTAAAAGAAAGCAAACAAGTAAGCATGGGGCATCTCTCACTTCCTCCTTGTCATTTGTTCCGTCGCCTTCTTCTCCCCAGGAAGCGTCCCACAATCCTAGCCCCATTCTTCCGTGATGGGGCAGTACCTACGTCCCCATTTGTAAGTGGAACTCAGAACTTTTCTCTCAATACGTGTTTGGTCCCTTCTCTTCTATTAAACTCTAAGTGCCTGGTAGGCAAGGATCCTAAAACACCGGGCAGCCCCCCCACCCCCCAGCTCCTAACCATTTACAAAACCTTTTAAAAATGATGCTTTGATTTTGATTTTAAGCATTTGCAGTAGTAATAGTAGCAAGCACTAACGGAGTATTTGCTTATGTCAGAATCTGCCTAATCATTTCATAAGCATTAGTACGTAATCCTCACAGAATGCTAGGGACTGGGTACCAATATCCTCCCCATTCTGAGAAAACCACGGCACAGGGAAATGTAGTAATTTGTCCAAGGTTACCTAGGTAGTGAGTGGTACAGTGAGAGTTGGAATCCAGGCACTCTGACCTCAAAGACCAGGTTCTATGTGTGGAAAATGTAGATCAACTTAACTTAACTCGAGGCTCTTCCTGCTGCTATGCTGGTAGGGACAAAGGCAAGGAAAGACCACTTGAGCCATAAATCCTGCCAGTGGCTAAATAACACAGGATCGAAGTGGGTAACCTAGGCGACCGGTCCAGAGAGTTTCATTTGCAGAGGCAGGAGGAATTTTGCATTCTGCAATGTTCCTTGATACTCATTAACTAGAAATTAAGCAGGCGCAGTAGGATGCTGACTTTTTCAGAGGAGGAAACAGAATCCCAGGGGTTTTCGAGGAGGGAGGAACTAAGGGAGGTTGAGGTTCAGGATTGCCTTAGAGCAGATACAAATCACAGTGGGGTTGGATCTGATCAATTTCCCACTAAAGACAGCTGGAATAAACAAATCCTCCAACAACACTGCCATTTGGCGACTGTTTCCCGTGCTGTGCTGGGTGAGGAAGCAACTAGAGGCTGCAAGCTGTTGGAAGAGAACATCAGCGTTTGATCCCTAATGGCAATGCTAATGGGAACTGTCACGGTGTCTCACATCAGGGCATTTTCTCAAAGCATTCCCTAGTTGCCTGGCGTAGACTGACGGGGGAGGGGGGATTATCTGCTCTGAAGGCTCTGTGGTGTCTTGGGCTTTGTGAGGGAGGTCCCTTTCCTGGCTTTGATCAGTTGATAGTAGTTCAGCTCTCAGTAGAATTCTTCACAGTGAAGACAGGAGATAAGACTCTGCAGAACCATGAGTTCAGATTCTTAGCTAAATTCGAAGACACAGACTGGGAAAACCTTGCAAAGGGGCTCTGCTTTTCTGAGCAAGTCATCAGCTGCTTTTAAGGACCTTTTTAAATTTTTCTTTTTTGGTGACAGCTGCTCACACCAAGCAAAGTTTATCAGAACTATTTACCTCAGTCAGAGCACAAGGAGTATATAGAAGAGACTTTGATAAACGCACCGTGAAGTGATTTCCTAGGTGTCCAGGTCCATGCAAACATCCTGCAGCCACTGAGAAAAAATAGTATTTGCAAAGGCAAGTTTGGTCAGTATATATATTTCCCCCCAATATCAATTTGAAAACTTTTCTGTTGAATTCTATATAATAAAAGCCTAATATGCAAATTGTCCCCTCGGGGCTTCCACCGCTATAACATGCACTGACCACCAGGTTGGGGGCCCAGCCCCTACTGATCGCCCTGTAGGTGGGATGGTGGAGCAAGTGAGGGGGCAGTGACAGGCCACCGTGAGGTGCCAGGTGGGGCTGCAGGGCTGCGAGGCTAGAGGTGCAAGCTGGGGCCTGATCCCCACAGGCCACCCCAAAGGACGCCGGGCTTCCAGTTGGTTCATAATATTCTTCTTTGAAAATATTCCTTGGCAAGGATTTAAGAACTTGAAAACAATCACAAAAAGAGAACACTGCCCAGGGATCTCAATTTTTCAGTTCAACCCCCAAACTTCTTTCTTGGCCTCATCACCTAGTGGCCAGGTGACTGTGGATTAGTTACTGAAATAGTAATAGTAATATCAATCAGAGTTATGAGAATTAGAAGAGATCATACTCATACATTTCTTCACAGGCATCAGGTACTAGCGCATGGTGAGCACCTTCACACAGGGACTAGCACATGATGAGCACCAAATAAAAGTTAGTTCTTCTTGTTATTATCAGTTATGAAGAGGTAATTATGTATCAGGCACTATGCCAGGGGCTAGAAAGAGTCCAACACAGTGACTCACAAGTCTGGTTCCTAAAGCAGCATCAATGGGGACTTGTTGAAAAGCAAATTCTCAGGTCTCACCTCAGACCTTCCACATTAGAACTCCCAGGGGCAGAGCCCAGCCACCTGCGGTTCACAAGCCCCCAGGTGACTCTTGCGCTACTGAAGGCTGAGAACCAGGACCAAACATCTGGTAAGTGTTTTGTAATGATTCTAAATTCCAGTGACTTTTGTTTCATGTGCCGAGAGACCCCTTAGTTTCTGAATACATCATGTGTGAATAATCCATGTGCCAAGAATTGCCCACATATACTTTTTGTAACTATCATAAGTGCATAAGTACATTTACACCAACTCTGTGCATTTTCCTGCTGTAAATCAGAAACAAGATATCAATTACTTAGGGAGAACTAAGCCATGGTGAGGACGATGGGCAATGAACACTCTCAGATGGTGGACAGAGGAAGGCAGCACAGTTTTCAGCTTCTCAGGTGTGGGTGGTCTGCATGTCAGTGTAGATTTGCACGCTGTTCAGGATTTCCTCATCATGTCTGGTCTTCTGTTTTTCTCTTTACAGTTTTGATCAATCAGTCTATAATTTGTAGTTGTAGCAAACTGAAGTGAGAGCCACAACAACAGGTTGCTATTGAAACTCCTTTGGGATCACAAACATCACCCAAGATTTTCCAGGTTCACTTTGAAAATGAAGTAGGAAATGCTGCCATGTAAGTCTGACAGTGTGAGGATTTTCAGGAACATGACCATGTTGAAGCAGAATAAAACATGCATTACCAGTACCTTTAAAGAAAGTGAACAAAAATTGTTTCTTTACATCATGGCACTCCAACTCCAAGCTGTGTCGGCATAGCCCAAAGATGAGGGAATGAAATGAACGGCCAACCTTGGGCTGCTGCACTCATCATGCAGGAATGGCCTTGGAATGGGTTCTCTTCTCGTTTTTCAAAAGAAACGTAAGGACCCTTTCAGGGAACCTCCTTTTGAGGCAACAGCCCTCACAGAAGCATGACAATTCAGCATTTATAGAGAGCCAGAAGAGGAACACACCTCCTAATTGTCTACAATTTGCTCAGATCTGTGAAGTTGTGAATAAAATTAGGTAAATACTAGAGACAGAAATATGTTTGACAAAGTGTTTTACTGCCCAAACTGTGAGAAATTACAGGCAAGACTGAGAATTATCTTAAGATATAATGGTCCGGACCAGATGCAGTGTGCTCTGAGTTAGCAAAGAGAGCAACGGTGGTGGAGCCAGGGAAAGAAAGGAGAAAACCTGGACAAAGTCAAAACAATTGCGTTTACTTATTTTCTGTTGTGCAAATAGGCTAAGGGTTTCACATGTACATTGATAGAGTTCAGAATTAAGCCATACACATACGTTCTCTGAGATTAGATCTATATTTATCTTCCAGTCCAATCTATAATGTAGGTACAATTGTTGCCTTGCAACAAATGTCTTGTGTTGTCCTTGGAAGAAGTAAAAATAGACATAGGTGAACACCTCATGTTTCCTAGTTATACCTGGGTGGGAGTCCTACCTCTGCCGCTTGGTGTTTGTAAGATATTGGGCAAATTGCTGAGATAATTCTTCATTTGTAAAATGGGATAGTCATTATGATGACTGAGTGAGATATTGAAGATAAGGTGCTGAATATGAGTACAGTACACGGCATGTGTCTACGAAATAGGCACCGTGGCAGCCCGCCTCCAAGATGGCACCAGGATCGCACCTGCTCATGTTCAGTCCCATGTTCTTCCCTCCACAGTCAATGCAGCTGAGTTGTCACACCAACAAGACACTGCAGAAATAATAATGTGTGACTTCTGTGACGGGTCATAGGAGACATCATCGCTCTCGCCTTGTCCTCTCCTGGATCACTCATTCTGAGGGAAGTCCGCTGTAGTATGGTGGGAACACTCAAACAGCCTGATGGAGAGGTCCCTGTGGTAAGAAATTGAGGCCTCCTGCCAACAACCAGTGCGATTCTGCCAGGTGGGCAAGTGAGCGAGCCACCTTTGTGATGGATCTTCCAGCCCCAGTCCAGCCCTCACATGAGTACAGACCAAGCTAACATCTTGACTGCAACCTCATGAGAGACTCTGAACTAGAACCCTCCACACAAGTTGCTCCTGATTTCCCCATCCAAGAAAAGACGTGAGGTAAAGGCTGTTCATTATTGAAAGCCACTAGGTTTCAGGGTAATGATGACTTACGTGATCCAGGTTCATTTCCTTTTCCATGGCCCTACATGGCAAAACTCCTTGTCTTCTCCCAAGACCATGTCTCTGCAAACTCCTGTCAGTCTCCTGGACCCAGCCTTAGCTGGGTTCAAAGGTAAAGCAACAAGAGTTTGACTGATCTCAAGCTCCTTCCAAAAGTGAAAATTAAAAAAAATGAAATAATCTGAATTTAAAAAATAAAAATGCGATTGAATAGCCGTTTTCTTGAAGCAGTACAGTCAGCAGCCAGGACAACCAGGAGAGGAGCAGTGGAAGGAAGCACCTGTGTGCTGTTCAAACTTTCTTTTTGTTCACTAAATTGTCTACTGAGGGAAAGCGCTATCTATGACATCACACACACGCACACACACACATGCACACACATGCACTGAATTAGCTCCCATACATTTTGGTTTCCAGTCTGTTCTCACAATCAGGAAGTAATGGGGAATATTCAGTCAGATTTGACAGACCACCAGAAAGAGGAAGAATAGTCATTCTTCGGTAGACTTTCAAGGAACTGATTCGCAGTTTCTCCAACAGCTATTTCTGGAGAACCACTGTTTGTAAAGTCTTGCAGCTGAATTAGAAAACCAAGCCAAGGTCTGTCAATCCTTGCTGCACCGGAACTCTGCACTTCTCAAGTAAGTACTAATGAGAAGGTAAATTATCATTCCACATTCAGCTTTTAAAAGCTTTACAGAAGTAATGTATTAGACTCCAGATTAAAAAAGAATTGATATCACTACTAACAATGGCTTAAACCTAAATAACTTTTGCCTAAACTATTAATTAATTAAGGTAAAAATGTTTTGATAATTGCACAAAGTGGTTTATAAACCTAAAACTCAGAGTAGACATTGTTCAGATCGTCTCTTTAGTAGCTAGCATTCCAGGGATACGTTAGGACAGAGAACCAGGAAGCACCTTGGAGATAGCATCTGTCTTGCTTCCTGAAGGATGCTGTCCTGGGGATCCCAGGCTTCCAGGAGGTTAGACTTCCTTATCTGCATGTCATCTCAGCAATGGACCCCTCCTCCTAGGTGGAGTCTGTCAGAATGAATTGTAAAACTGTAGAATTCTAGAAAATGTTCAAGGATGTTTAAACCACAGAGCAGTAGAAATAGCACAAAAGAATAAATGCATTTTGGCAGAAATTTGCAACAAGAGCAGCAAAGATCAAATGCCACAACTAGACACTGAAGAACTTGCAGAAACAGAGTATGGATCAAGACAGAAAATAGAGACCAGAATGGAGACTTATAATAAAGCTGTATTAAAACAGAAGTAGGAACAGAGAAAATTAGACCAATCCTCTAATCTAATAAAAGAGTTAAATGCAAATTGACTCTCACTCCATTACACCCACAAACCACGCCTGCAAGCCATGCCCACCAACCAATCAGGAGCAAATATGCAAATTAACTCAACTAAGATGGCGGCGGCCACAGATCTGGAGTTGTCCCGGCAATGGAGGAAGCCAGGGCCCTGCAGGCCCTGAGCTCTACTCAAGGATACAAAGTTTCAATTATATAACATAAACAAACCCCAGATACCTGCCCAGCTGGGATCTTGGGTTGCACCAGGGACCAAGGCAACAAAGTTTCAATTATAGAAGTTAAATAAATCCCAGATACCTGCTTCAGGGTATCTGGGATCTGAACCCTGAAGGGGCTGTGGGCAGTGTGAAATGGCCCTCTGTCCCTCACCCAGGCTGGCCAGGCACCCCAGTAGGAACCCGAACCCTGAAGGGGCTGTGGGCAGCCTGAAAACGGCCCTCAGCCCCTCACTCAGGCTGACCAGGCATGCCAGCAGGTGGACATCCCCTGGGGGTCCCAGAGAAGGCACAGGCCCGGCTGAGCCTCCCCCCTCACCTGAGTGCACAAATTTTTGTGCACCGGGCCTCTGGTATATAATAAAAGGCTAATATGAAAATCATCCCCTCAAGAGTTAGACTAACTGGGAGTTCGACTGACCAGAAGTTCAACCACTAGCTATGACATGTGCTGACCACCGGGGGCAGCACTGGGCAAAGGAAGACCTGATCAGCCTTGATCACTGATGAGGCCTAGGGACCCTACCTGTGCACAAATTACCTGCATTGGGCCTCTAGTAGAATAAATAAATAGAGAATCTCAAATGGACCTGTTTAAATGATAAATTAGTTAGTACCTGGCCAGATGGCATTAGAACACTCTGGTTAGAAACTGATAGGATAACAAGCCACATGTTAAATCTCTAACGAGCTGTTTATATTTAATTGATCAGAACATTTAGTTCATTTATTAGACAACATCCACTGCCTTTTTTGGTGCCTGGTACTACATTGGCATGGAAATTGTAAACCTGAAAAAGGCAGTGTCCTGGAGCTCATGTTCTGGTTGAAGATAAAACATGAGCAAAAGGTCCAAGCTGGGTAGCTTGGTTGGTTGGAGCATTGTCCCAATATGTCAAGGTTGCATGTTTGATCTCTGGTCAGGACACATACAAGAAACAACCAATGAATGCATCAACAAGTATAAACCAAATCTCTCTCTCTCTCTCTCAGGAACACAATTCATTAAAATGCAGTGTGGTAAGTGCAGCTGAATTATTTATAAAGTGCTGTGAGCTATAAGAGCAGAGTAGCAAACTGGCCTGGCAAGTTCAGAAGAGGTTTTCATTGGAGGTAGAAAATATTTAGGCCAAGTCACATGGCTTGGTCTGTAATGCCGGAGAAGAGGCCAACCTGTCCACGATGGTGTCCTGCCATGAACGTGGTCACAGGTCTGCAAGAAGGCACGATGGGCAGGAATACAGCAAGAAGTGCTTCTACCCTAAATGAGAGTGTCCCGGGGGCAAGGAAAGCAGTGTAACCGACCGTAAAAAATGCTGCTGCTCCGTAACAGAAGATGAGTTCTAACAGCTACCTCTCACCAAGGCTTCAAGGACAATAATCCTTAAATCATCCAAAATAATCCAGAGAATGAAAAAGGTGAGAATGCTCCCTACTAACTAGATAAATCTAGTATAATCTTAATGACAATATCAAACAAGGACAGTATAAATAATAAAATTATGAGTCAGTCTAGATGTTGAACACAGAGACAAAATAAAATATTAGCAAATAAATTTCAAAAATGTATGTTAAAAAAGCTATCATGACCAAATAGGAAATGCAATTATGGTTTCACATTTTTTAAAAAAGTGTATGAAATTCACTTCGTTAAGAGATAAAGAGTTGGGGGGAAGCTTTGTTTATTAGATGCAGCAAACAGATCTTATTCAGTTCAACATCTATTTCACCATAAAAACTATTAGCAAACAAATAGGAATGTGTAAAATATTTATTATTTTTGTATAGGGCATCTATCAAAAATCTAGTCAAATATTGTACTTAAAGATAAAAATATTAGAGGCTTTCCCTTTAAAGAAACTGAGAGTAAAGATACCTGCTATTGCTGTTTCTATTCAAAATAATATTAGTGACGGAGTCAGCAGAATAACACAAAGTAGATGAAAAAGAGACGTATGGATAATAAAGGAAGAAAAATCTGTTATTACTCACAGAAAATGATAACCTAAATTTAAAATGCACCCCTCCCCCAAAACAAC
The DNA here is from genome assembly GCA_004026665.1 of Murina feae. Taxonomy (NCBI): domain Eukaryota; kingdom Metazoa; phylum Chordata; class Mammalia; order Chiroptera; family Vespertilionidae; genus Murina; species Murina feae. The sequence continues at coordinate 17,480 of PVJC01020474.1, forward strand.
AACAACACAGTACTCATAAACGATTGAGCTGAGTAAGAGGGTTTTGCTGGCTAAAACTCAATTTATAAAAACCATAACATTTCCAAATACCAACAACATACAACTATACAGCTAATATAGGTCACACAAGAAAAACATCCGCACACACAATAACAAAATTTCTGACACCTAGAAATAATTCTAACAAGAGATATGTGCAGCATTTGTTTCTTTTTTAAAAATTAATTATGGTATTACATGTGTGTCCTTATCCCCCCATTGCTCCTCCACCCCCTTGCTCGTGCCCTCACCCCCCTCATGTCTGTGTCCATTGGTTAGGCTTATATGCATGCATACACGTCCTTTGATTGATCTCTCCCCCTTCCCCCGACTCTCTCCTATCCTCCCTCTGAGGTTCAACAGTCTGATAGATGCTTCTCTGTCTCTGGATCTGTTTCTGTTCATAAGTTTATGTTGTTCATTATATTCCACAAATGAGTGAGATCATGTGGTATTTATCTTTCTCTGTGACCACGTTCATAGCATAATGCTCTCCAGTTCCATCCATGCTGTTGCAAATGGTAGGAGTTCCTTTCTTTTTACAGCAGTGTAATATTCCATTGCATAGATGTATCACAAGTTTTTATCCACTCATCTGCTGATGGGCACTTAGGCTATTTCCAAATCTTAGCTATTGTACAATATTTGTTTCTTAAAAATATATTTTTTAATTCAGTTCAAAGAAGAAGGAAGAGGGAGAGAGAAATTGAAACATCAGTGATTAGAGAGAACCATTGATTGGCCACCCCCTACTGGGGATTGAACCTGCAACCAGTTGGGCATGTGCCCTGACTGGGATCGATCCATGACCTCTTGGTTCATAGGTCTATGCTCAGGAACACTGGCTGAGCTATATGTGAAATATTTGTATAGAAAATTTTAAAAATATAAAATTTTATCAAATGAAATTAAAGAAGATCTTTTCAAAATGAGATTTATCATGTTCATGAATGGGAGACTCAGTATCATACAGATGGTAATTTTCTCCAAATCATCTAAGATTCAGTGCAATTCCAAGGAAAAGGCCAACAGGAGGGTATTTGAATGACGTTGCTAAGCTCTTCTTAAAATTCATGTAGACAATAAAGGATCAAAAGTAAGTGAGTATGACTTTTCTTATTTGAAGACTTATAATAAAGCTGTAGTAATTAAAACACATGGTAATAGAAAGAAACAATTATACCAAGGGAAGAAATAGAAGATCCAAAATAGACCCTTGTTTATATGAAAAATCAGTATTGGCATGGAGGTATTAGAACTTAGAAATAATGTCATTCAATAACTGATGCTCGAATATTTAGCTATCATGTAGGGAAAACTGTATCCATATTTCATATTATAAAAAAATAATCCTAGCCAAATACAGACATAATTAAATACATAGGACTGTAAACTTTAAGGAGAGAGAGAGAGAGAGAGAGAGAGAGAGAGAGAGAGAGAGAGAGAGAGAGAGACGGACAGACACTGATTATTCAAAACACTTCGGTTGACTCCCATACACACCCTGACCGGGGACAGAACCCACAATCTAGATATGTGCTCTGACACCTATAATCCTTTGGTATTGAAGTTGGTGGTCGATGTTCTAACCAACTGAACCACCTGGTTAGAGCAAGAAAAGTTGTTGTTCTTTTTAAATTAAACTTATTGAGGTAACATTGGTTAATATTACATAAAATTTAGGTGCACAACATCATAATTCGATATCTGTATACTTTCTTGTGTGCACACCACCCAAAGCCTAGCTTCCTTCCATATATTTTTACCCCCTTTCCCCAATTCGCCCTCCTCCCATCCTTCTGCCCCTCTGGTAACCACTATTCTGTTGTCAGCATTTTTTAGTTTGTTTTCATTTGTTAGTTCATTTGTTACTTTTTAAAGTATTCCACATGAGTAAAATCATATGGTTTTTGTCCTTTTCCATCTGACTTATTTCACTTAGCATAATACTCTCAAGATCCATCTATATTGTCACAAATGTTAGGATTTTACCTGGTTTATGGCTGAATAGTATTCCATTGTTCACATGAAAATAATATATTAATTAACTAATAATAATCCTATCTAATAAAAGAGTAGTATGCAAATTAGACATCACTCCGTCACAAAGATGGTCACCTGCATAGCCACAAGAGGCCACCCCCATAGCCACAAGATGGCAGCACTCAGTTCGGCTCAGCCCTGCCACTGAAGTGGTCAGACCTGTTAGCAAGGCAGGTGGTGAGGGAGGTGGGGGGGACCGAGGGGCAGAACAAGCCATCAGAGGGGGTTGGGGGTTCCCTGCCAAGGCCAGAGGCCTCAGGCATGGGCAAGGGTGGAGCTGGTGATCCGAGGGTATGAGGGTGCCCTATGCAGGTATAAGGCTGGGCCATAGGCCTCAGGCCTGGGCAGAGGCAAGGCCAGAGATTGCAGGGGCCTGGGATTCGCAGAGCCAGTGATTAGAGGGGCAGGGGTGGAGCCTGTGATCTCAGGGGTCTAGGTACCAGTGGAGCCGGCAAAGCAGGGTTCTGGGGGTGCCCTGCCCAGGCCTGCAGCTTTGGCCAGAGGCTGCCAGTGGGGCAAGGGCAGAGCCAGCAATGGCAGGGGGCAGGATCAGAGCCAGTTATAGCGGAGGCCTGGGCTCTGTGAAGCCAGTGATCAGAGGGGCTTGGGTATCCCCTGCCCAGGCCTGCATCCTGGGCCAGAGGTTACAGGCCTGGGCAGGGGTGGAGGGGGATTGGAGGGGCAGGGGTGTAGCCGGTGATCAGAGTGAACTACAGAGGAAACACATTTTCTGACTGGTCATTGGCTAAGCTCCCTGTACACCACTGGTAATATTCTTAGTAACTTGGGTAATAAGATTCCCTAAAGGCGATCTAGGGTTTTTCCACCACACTCTTGGAGAAAAAAAAATGAAGATCCACTGCTGGAGGGCTAAGAAATGTCATATCCTGCCCTAGCCAGTTTGGCTCAGTGCATATACCTCAGTCTGCTAACTGCAGGGTGTGGGTTCAATTCTGACCAAGGGCATGTACCTAGGTTGCAGGCTCCTTCCTGGCCAGGGCCCAAGTTAGGGCATATGCAGGAGGCAACCAATCAAAGTGTTCTTCTCACTTTGATGTTTCTCTCTGTTTTTCCCTTCTCTTCCACATTCTCTAAAAATCAATGGAAACATATCCTCAGGTGAGGATTAAAAAAAAAAAGAGAGAAAAAAATGTCATATCCTATGAAAGACACATCTTGAAAATGCCTAAAGAAAGTTGTCATTTTTTCATGGTGAAGGGACTGGAGTCTGTGTTGATGAAAATACCTTGGTGGCTGCGGTGATTGGCAGTGGCTGCAGCAGTGGGGTGATGGGCCTGGTGGCTTCCCCTGATTAGCCTGGTTGCTCTCTGCTCCCAAAGGAAGCAGGAGCGGGCCTAAGCTGTGAGTAGGACACCCCCTGAGGGCTCCCAATATGTGAGAAGTGGCAGGCTGGACTGAGGAACCCCTCCCCCCAGTGCATGAATTTCATGCACCAGGCCCCTAATACAAGAATAACTCTGTTTTGCATATTCACAACTGTATACCTACTTTTCCCATCCTGTATTTACAACATCTTTATCCATTCATTCATCAATTGACACTTAGGTTGCTTCCATGTCTTGGGTATTGTAAGTAAAACTGCAATGAACATAGAAGTACATATATCTTTACAAATTAGTGTTTTCATATTTTTCAGGTAAATACCCAGAAGAGGAAGTGCTGGATCATATATATGATAATTCTATTCTTAATTTTTTGGGGAATCTCTGTACTGTTTTTCATTGAGGCTGTAGCAATTTACATTCTTAGCAATAGTGTATGAGGGTTACCTTTTCTCTACATCCTTGTCAACACTGTTACTACTTGTCTTTTTAATAATAGCCATTCTAACAGGTGGTTTTGACTTTCATTTCCCTAATAATTAGTGATGTTGAACATCTTTTCATAGGTCTATTGGCCACCTGTATGTCTTCCTGGGAAAAATGTCTATTCAGATGCCTGGCGCATTTTTAATTCAGTTTTTATTGTTCTTGTTGAGTTGTATGAGTTCTTTATATATTTCGGATATTAGTTCCAATCAGAAGTATCATTGCAAATATCTTCTCCCATTTAGTTGGTTGGCTTTTGTTTTGTTGACAGTTTCTTTTGCTGTGCACATGCCTTTTTGTTTGATATAATCCCATTTGTTTGTATTTGCTTTTGTTTCTCTTACCTTTGGAGTAAAATTAACAAAAACTCTTCTGAGAACACTGTCCAGAAGCTTTGAACCTATGCTGTCTTCTAGGCATTTTATTGTTTCAGATCTTACACTTAAATCTTTAAAACATTTTGAGTTAATTTTTGTGTGTAGTATATGATAGTAATTTAGTTTCATTTTATAAAATATAGCTGTCCAGTTATCCCATCACTATTTATTCCATTGTATGTTCTTGGCTCCTTTGTTGTAAATTAGTTACTTGTATATGTGTGGGTTTATTTCTGGGATTTCAATTCTGTTTCATTGGTCTGTGTATCTGTTTTTTTTTTTCTACCAATACCATACTGTTTTAATTACTATAGCTCTGTTGTATAGTTAAAAATTGGGGAATGTGATACTTCCAACTTTGTGGGGGTTTTTTGTTTTGGTTTTTTTTGAGTATGACAAACACAGCACAAACAATAAAGAGAAAATAATCAACTTGGTTATATAAAAAATACGAAGGCAAGAAAAAGCCCCAGATAAGGATAGATTTCAGGGGGGCAAGATCCATGTTAGAGCCAAAATAATGAGTATCTGAATTAAGATACTAGAAATAGATGTGGAAATGGTGGAAGATGTTATACTTTAGATTTTTAGAATTAGAAATATTTCTTCCCTAGTCTCTTTTATTATTTGTATTAATAAAGGAGTCAAAATGTATTATATTCACAGGTAACACCAACATATTTTAGTCTTTAGCAGAGCTTCAAAAACCTTGATGTTAGCTCACCCAGTTCTCCATACCTTTATCTGAATTTGGTTATTAACTAGAGAAATTTGTCCCTCCTCTGTGTAAACTGAATTATGGACTACAAAATTATCATTTGATTGTCATAGATTAGACATTCATTTCCTAAATAGCTTTCAAGCATCTCATCAGCAAGGATGTGTTTAATTCATTTCTATATCTCCAGGATCAAGCATTGTGCTTGATAAGTGGTGGGGGCTCAATAAAGTCTTGATGAACTAATAATAAGGGGTCATTTAACCCTAAACCCTCTTCTCCTCCACATTCCCTGGTATTAGCAAAGTTTCAGCCAAGGACGGGGCGGGGGGAGGGGGTGGTGAGGGGACAAGTCCTCTGGGCTGATGCAGATTTAAAGGGAGTAAGTAGTCCAACTCAGAGGGTCAAGGGGTCAGGAGTTGACCCATGAACTGATTTCAATATTAAGTGAATTTGAAATGTAGTTCCATCAATTCTGGCCCTCAAATGCAGCCCACTTTTCTTCAGGTTTACCCTCACTTTTCCCTGATTCCCAATAGAATCCTCTGGACAAGGGAGAATGAGGTCAGATCTGGAACAATCTTCCTCTCCCCTTTCCCCACTTGACCAGTGCTCCTGAGGCTGGCAGAACTGAGAGGGCTCCAGGAGAGGCAGGCATGGCCAACAGGAGCGCAGGCTGCACTGATCTGCATGCTCTAGTTTTCACTCCTCTCACCTCCTCTTTGGAGAGCCAGTAAAGGTAAAGAAACTAAGTACCATGTTCTTCCTCTACTTGGAATTATATTGTTAACAATGAAGTCAGCAAGCAACTAAAATCAGAAGACATTTTTGCCTGTCAAATTTGATAGTTGAAAAGTATAACATTCAAGGTTGAAAGAAAATTGGTATTAGCTTTGACTGGAAGTAAAAATGGATATAAGCTCTCTGTAAGGTAATTTGGCAACGTGTATCAAAAGCCTTAAAAAGGTGAAACCTTTTAACCCAGTGATTTTACTTCTAAAAATGTATCCCAAGGAAATAGTGATGTGCACAAATGATACTAATGAAGATATTCATGGTAAATTAATTTACCAGAGTAAAATGTACAACCTAAATGCCTAGTAACAGGGTGCTGGTTAAACAAACTATTTATATAATGGAATACTATGCACACATTTTTAAAAAATGATAATGTGGTACAGCCCCTATGGAAAACAGCATGGAGTTTCCTCAAAAAATTAAAGTGGAATTTGCATTTGACCCAGTGATCCCACTTCTGGGAATCTACCCTAACCACTACAAAACACCAATCAGAAAGAATGTATGCACCCCTATGTTCCTAGCAGAGTTATTTACAATAGCTAAGATTTGGAAACAGCCCAAGTGTCCATTTGTAGATGAGTGCATAAAAACACTGTGGGACACTGACACCATGGAATACTATGCAGCTGGAAAAAAGAGGGTTCTCTTACTCTTTGGGATGGCATGGATAGACCTGGAAAGTACTATGCTAAGTGAAATATGCCAAACTGAGAAATCAAATATCACACGACCTCCCTTATTTGTGAAATCTAATGAACAAAATGAATTCACCAATAAAATAAGGCCATAAGCATTGGAGGCATGGAACCGGCTGACACACTTCGATGTGGGGATGGGGGAACTAGAAGAGATAAACCAAAGATTTATATACTTATATGCATAGCCCATGGACATGGGCAATAGGGTAGTGAAGACCTGGGTGGAGGGTTGGGGGGGAGGTTGGGAGGAATGGGTGAAGTGACAGAGGGGGATGGGAAATACCTGTAACACTATCAGCAATAAAAATATATTGTTTAGCCCTGACTGGTTTGGCTCAATAGAGCATCGGCCTGCGGACTGAGAGGTCCCAGGTTCGATTCTGGTCAAGGGCATGTACCTTGGTTGTGGGCACATCCCCAATATGAGGTGTGCAGGAGGCAGCTGATCGATGTTTCTCTCCCATCGATGTTTCTAATTCTCTATCCCTCTCCCTTCCTCTCTGTAAAAATTCAATAAAATATATTAAAAATATATATATATATATTAAAAAGTGCAAAGCTTAAAAAAATAATGATGTAGGAGACACTCCAAAACATATAGCTAAATAGGAAAAAAAAGGCTCCAAAAGAGTTTGTATCATATGAGCTCTCTTTGTTTTTTAAGTTTCCATAGTTTCTAGCTCTGATTAAATATGGACAAATACACACACACAGACATACACATGTATTTATGAATTATAATCAGTGAAAGGAAGATTTTAAACACTTTTGAAAAATGCAAATATGGTGATAGTTAAAACTGTATGCAGTAAAGTGCAGCCCATAATACTCACAGGAATGGGGAGGAGCCAGACTCTGGCAAAACCCCAGGTACGCTCTGGGCTTGGGGCCAATAGGCTTGAAGAATAAGAACAAGGAAAGGTGCAGAAAACCAGGAACAAATTGGAAGTCTGCCTAGGGAAACACAACACCCGTCTCGCCATAGCCCTGTGTGCTATGGAAGAGAGCCAGCATTTTCTCCCAAGCCCCAAACTGGAGGGTTCTCCTAATGTAGCAGTTCTCAACCTGTGGGTCGCGACCCCTTTGGGGGTCGAATGACCCTTTCACAGGGGTCGCCTAAATACAGCCTGCATATCAGATATTTACATTACGATTCATAACAGTAGCAACATTACAGTTATGAAGTAGCAACGGAAATAATTTTATGGTTGGAGGTCACCACAACATGAGGAACTGTATTAAAGGGTTGAGGCATTAGGAAGGTTGAGAACCACTGAATGAGAAATTAAGCAAACTGCCAAGGGAGAATTCCTGCTTTAAGGGTGAGTGTCTCTACATAAGCTAACCAAAAAGCCAGTCCCTAGTCCACAGATGCAGTCGGTCTGCCTCACATCAATGCAGAGTCCCAAGCAGACACCCAGTGAAGGAAGACAGCAATTCACATCTCAGGTACTCAAATGGTTAACCTGTTTATATTATTCTTTTTAAAGTTTTTATTTATTGATGAAAGAGAGAGAGAGAGAGAGAGAGAGAGAGAGGTGAGAGAGATCAATTTATTGTTCCACTTATTTATGCATGGCTGGTTCTCGTATGTGCCCTGATGGAGGATCAAACCCACAACCGTGGCATATCAGGATGACACTCTAACTAAGCTACCGGGCCAGGGCTATTTATATTAGTCTGACATAAACAGGCTATATGTTACACTGAGCAGGGGCGGGGGAGGTCAAGTCTAATGTCGAAAGAACAAGAAATAGAGGTTTAACTCTAGATACAAAAGCAAGAATGTAACTAATAGAACTAAACATAGTTTATCAAAATTGGGAGAAGGGTTGAGGATAGTGCAAATGACCATCTTTCATACCAGAGATTCAAAAGATAACAACTAAATGGATATATTAATATATCGATAATGAACAACATAAGCATCTTATTTAGAATTCTGAGGGTTACCATTTATATATGACCTAGGGGCCTGGGCACAAAAATTTGTGCACTCGGGGGGTTCCTCAGCCCGGCCTGTGCCCTCTTGCAGTCTGGGACCTCTTAGGGGATGTCCACATGCTGGCGTGCCTGGCCAACCTGGGTGAAGGGCTGAGTGAGGGCTGTTTTCAGGCTGGCCAAGCCCCCCAGTGGGAACCCTCACCCCATGGGGGTGTGGCCAGCCTGGGTGAGGGGCTGAGGGCTGTTTTCAGGCAGCCCACATTCCCCTTCAGGGCTCGGGTCCTTACTGGGGTGCCTGGACAGCCTGGGTGAGAGGCTGAGGGCCATTTTCAGGCTGGCCACAGCTCCTTCAGGGTTCAGGTCCCTATTGGGGTGCCTAGCCAGCCTGGGTGAGGGGCTGAGGGCTGCTTGCAGGCTGGCCACAGCTCTCATTGATCCAAGGTCCCAGTGAGACTGGCTGGAAGCAGGTTTTTGAGGTTTACTTATCTTCTATAATTGAAACTTTGTTGACTTGAGTGGAAGCCACAGCCTGCCTAGGCAGGCAACGAAGCCTCCTGTTTGCTTCAGCTCTGTGGCTTCTATAATTGAAACTTTGTTGCCTTAAGCGGAGGCCACAGCCAGCCTAGGCAGGCACTTTCCTCCATCGCTGGCCTCCTGTTTGCTCTAGTTCCATGGCTGCAGGCTGCCATCTTGGCTTGATTAATTTGTATACAGCTGCTCTGATTGGCTGGTGGGCATGGCTCAGGTGTAACAGAGTGAGGTTAATTTGCATGTTACTCTTTTATTATATTAGATTATAATCAGTGAAAGGGAGGTTTTAAACATATATATATATTTTTTTTTTCAATACAAATTTAAAAATAAAGGGAAGAAATTTAACCAAGGAAGTAAAAGACCCATATTCAAAAAACTATAGTATATTGACGAAAGAAATAGAGGAAGATGCAAACAAGTGGAAGCATACGCCATGTTCATGAATTGGAAGAATTAACATCATTAAAATATCCATACTACCCAAAGCAATCTATAGATTTAACATAATTCCTATTAAAATACCAATGGCATATTTCAATATCTAGAACAAATATTCCAAAAGTTTATATGAAACTAAAAAAAATCCTAAATAGTCCAGCACTCTTGAGAAAAAAACAAAGTTGGTGGGATCATAATACCCATACAAAGCTACTGTAACTAAAACAGCCTGGTACTGGCACAAGAACAGGCATATAGATCAATGGAACAGAACAGAGCCCAGAATTTAACCCATGCCTTTATGGTCAATTGATATTTTTTTAATTAAAAAATATGTTTTCATTGATTTTAGAGAGAAGAAAAGTGAGGGAGAAAGAAATAGAAACATCAATCATGAGAGATAATCATTCATTGGTTGACTTTTGCACACCCCCTACTGGAGATTGAGCCCACAACTCGGGCATGTGCCCTGACTGGGTATCAAATCATGACCTCCTGGTTCATAGGTCTACATTCAACCACTGAGCCACATTGGTCAAGCTATGTGAAGTTTTTGTATGGAAAATTATAAAAGTATTAAAGGTCTGACAGGGGTGGTGGGACTCGATAAAGGAAGGTGAGGAGATTAGGTAAAGAAGATACGCATAGCCCGTAGACACAGATAACAGGGTGGTGAGAACGAGGGCTGGGTGGAGGTAAGCAAAGAGGAGGGAAATGGGGGACATCTGCAATTGTGTCAATAATAACAAATTAAAAAGTAAATAAAGCATATGTAGAGATCTCTGGGCTTTTTAATTTCCCATATGTGTTTCAGAAATACACACACATATATAAGTGTTGTCATAAGAGTTGAGATAAATTTAATGAAATGATTTTTCTCCATGGATTTCTACAAACAAGAATTGACACCACTTATTTTTAATATTTTCTGAGCAAATCAGCCTATTTCAATCAAAAGCTAGTATGCTTCCTTTTGCTTTTATGCCTTAGTAGAATCTCAGGGCTTTGGTTTTTTGATTTTTGTTTGTTTGTTTGGCAAACCATTTTTCTGGTTGCTTAGGATGACACAGTGTTGATTTTGATTGCTAATGCTTCCCTCCGGGGGATCAGCCATCATTGGGGTCACTGGGCCTATGTATATAGGAAATTTTCACCAGCGTCGTCCAAGTAACTGACTGAACAGAGTTAAAGCCTTAACATTTTTTGTTGTTAAAAGGAGACTTCAAAAGGGCATTTGAACACCCAGCCATTTTGTAATCATCTTGAATTTCACTCCTCTCCTTCACTTACTATATCTACTTCAATTTCTAGTATTTCCTCTCCAGATATAGTTGTAAAAGCTTTATTTATTTCCTCCACCACTCGGGCAAGCACAAATTCCTTACCCTCTTTTTATCTGCTTTTATCTTCCCTTCATGTTGGTGCCTAATCTGAAGGTTCCCAGAAATATAGTTTTCAGAGAGGAAATGCAACTAGAATCCTATCAGTCAATTCCTCAACTGTTCCTAAGGGTCCACAGACATTAGCACATGGTTACCTTTTGAATTCATGTTCCCACATTTGTTTAAAGGCAGCTGATCTGCTTTATCTGTAATCCCTAATGAATTTAGGAACAGGAGTTTTCTTTTGTTGTCACTTTCTTTACAAGATTGCCTGTTACCTCATTTCTTTTAGAAGGTCCTCAGCTTTATGCCTGCAACATGGGATCTCTGCAAAGTGGACATGGCCTCGCCTGGAACTTGTTTGTGACATTTGCTCTGGAGTGAGAGCCAACTTGTTGGCCCCGGTACCAGGGGATTCCATGCTGGGAGCAAACTGTTACTGAACTGTTGGTATTGACAGCCCGTGTCACACAACGTAGGTGGTGTTCTGTGAAAGCCACCAGCCGCCGACCACTCTGCCGCACAACTGCTCACCTGAAGTGAGAGGAAGAACAGAAACAGGAGATCTGCCATGATCCCCACCTACTTCAATCATGGAGTAGTTCACATTTTCATATACAAGGAAAACTTGATGGCAGGGGAAAAATTAGCACCTGATTTCTAGCAGATGAGAGATGAAAGATGGGGAAAATTTCTATTAATTTATATTAACCACAAACTGGGGGGCTTAAACAACAGAAATTTATTTTCTCACAGGTCTGGAGGCAAGAAGTCCAAGACCAAGGAATCAGGAGGGTTAGATTCTTCTAGCCTCTCTTTGGGGCCTATGCAGCCACCTTCTCCTTGA
>PVJC01020475.1:0-29153 GCA_004026665.1 Murina feae
ACCAGCCAATCAGAGCGGCTGTATGCAAATTAGCCCAGCCAACATGGCGGCCGCACTCACGGACCTGAGTAAACAGCCCTTTCCATTGCAGCAGGAGCGAAAGTGAAGCTGCGCCTGCTCAGCTCAGCTCCGATTAAACTGCCTCTAGCAAAACACAGCTTTGAAACATTTGAAACAATGTAACAATCATAGAATCCTCCAGAGCTGAAGGAAAGAGCAGCTCCGGCCTAACCAGTAAAAGTAACAATTGTTTCATTATAGACGCTGCGAGGTGAGGCAGAGGAGGCTTCGTTAGTTAGAAGGCTGCCTTAAAGGAACAGTGTATCAATTATAGAAGATAACCCCAGGCCTTCAAGGAACAGTATCAATTATAGGAGAAAAAACTCCAGAACCTGCATCCAGCCAGCCTTGCTGGGACGTTGGGTCAATGGGAGCTGTGGGCAGCCTTAAAGCCCCTCACCCAGGCTGGTCAGGCACGCCAGCAGGTGGGCATCCCCTGAGGGGTCCCAGACTGCGAGAGGGCACAGGCCAGGCTGAGAGACCTCCCGAGTGCACAGAGCGGCTGCAGGGCGGGACAGCGCAGGACCCAGGACCCGTGAGTAGGAAAGAGACAGCAGGGTTGGAGGGCACCAGGAAGCGGGTAAGAGGTGGCAGGGGATGTCTCGGCCTGCTTGGTGGCTGCCCAGGCCCTTTGCGGGGCACCGGGGAGCGGGAAAGCAAGGCTGCAGGGGCCAGGGTCCTGCTTGGCAGCTCCCCAGACCCCTTGGCGGCACCGGGAAGTGGGAAAGGAAGGCAGCAGGGGATGGGTGAGTGGGAAAGAATTGGCGACCTGGTTGGTGGCTTCCCAGATCCCTTCCGAGGATCAGGGAGCAGGAAAAGGCTGGCCTGACCACGAGGCGGGGTTTTCCCTGCTTTCTGGTGGCTGGAGGAAGATGGGCAGTAGGCAAGCTTGGGAGGCAGGCTGCACCCAGCCCTGGCCACACTCAAAAAAGAGAACAACATGCAGGGGAGGGCAAGAGTCTGAGAAATCAATATAGAGGGGGTGCCTGCTCCAAGCCTCCACAGTGTGCCTGGGGCAGGCCCCCAGCAGGTAGACACACACAGGAGGACTGCTCCGAGCCTCAGATGCGGCTGGGGGCAGGTCCCCAGTGGTGACACACACACATACACACACACACACAGAAAAGGCGCCTGGCAGACTGGGGCCATCATAGGACATCCACTGAGGGGTCCCAGACTGTCAGAGGGCACAGGCCGGGCTGAGGGACTCCCTGCAGCCCGAGTGCACAAATTTTTGTGCAACGGGCCCCTAGTATATGTATATTTAAAAGACACAATTTCTTTAAAAGACCTGAAATTTAACTGTAAAATAATAAAAGATTTATGGTAATCATATAAGAAAGAGTCTTTGGGAACCAAAGAATAATTAACTCTAGTTGATAGAACTGAAAGCATTCATTAATAACAAAATATTGTTTATACTGGGCTCTGGGTGATGATCAGAATTTTCCAGATAAACTGGTAAGTCATTACACAGGTAAAGACAAATGCAGTTAAAAAGAAAATGTTGTGAATGAGAAGTATGAAGGTAAAGAACAAAGAGGAGGTACAGGTGGATTAGGGCAAGGAGGGGCATGTAGTACACTGGTAATTAGAGTGACCTGAAAAAGCATACAGTGGGAGAAGATGAAAGGGATTGGAGATTGGCGATGGGATTATTAAAAGGGGACAGGATGTATATAAGATGTGTAAGATAATTTGAAGGGGATACTAAGATAAGCAGAAGACAAAATGGTGTTATATAGGACACTGTTGACAGTTCAAATGAAGAGATAAATATGCTAAATTAAATAAGCCAGTCAGAGAAAGACGAGTTACCCAGGCATAGTAACCTAATTTTGTATCCATGCATTTGCCTTTTGTGGATAGTTCATATTTATAGAATCTATATTTTTTCACTTAGCAAAATTTTTTTGAGGTTCAGCTGTATCTCACTATGTATCAGTAGTTTCTTTTTATTGTTCAATATTACATTGTGTAAACATGTACTTTTTAAAATGATATAATGATGGTGAAGGTGATTATTTTGTATTGTGTAAAAGAAAATATTTTAATTCATCTTTTTATATGTAGATATCTAATTTTCTAAGTACCATTCATTTTAAACACTATCCTTTTTTTTCAACTTGCCATGGCATCTGAAAAAATAAATTTGTCTATAAATATAAACCTTTATTTCTAAATTCTTAATTTAATTTATTTGATCTTCATGTGTATCATTGGCTTGTAATATATTTTATTATTTACTGTAGCCATGTAATGAATTTTGAAATTATGAAGTATAAGTTTTCTAAATTTATTCTTCTTTTTAAAGATTATTTGGCTATCTTGAGTTCTTTGCATTTACATATCAATTTTAGCAAGAGCTTGTCAGTTTCTCCATCAACATCTGCTGGCATTTTGATAGAAATTGCCTTAGCTCCAGAGAGTAATTTGTGAAGAATTTTCATCTTAATAATACTGAATTTTCACATAGAAAGGAATGGTTTTTATTCACTTACATCACCTTGTTTTTGGCAATATTGTGTAATTGTTAGTACACATGACTTGTACTTTTCTAGTTAAATTTATTACAAATAATGTTATTCCTTTTGATACTGTTCTAAATTGAATTACCTTAATTTTATTAATTGTATTGATACTATATAAAATATTTTCATGCTGTAATGTTTTTTAATATTTTATAATGTGATAATTTATAGTACTTACAAATACACTTTAAATTTTAAGACAAACTTTCTGGTTTTGATAGTAGTGAATACAGTATGAGTTTGTTTTATTGCTTGGCAGCCAGTCTAGAAAGTTTGTTGAGTTTTATGGGTCAGACACAGACATATGATTGAGGTAAAAAAAAAAATTATTAGAGTTTAAACCTGTGTAAAGAGAAGGGAGGAAGTAGAATTTGGTAGGAAAAGTTTAGACAGCGATGCCTCACAAAGCCTTGATCAATCCAATAGGAATCTGTGTAATCAATATTGTTCATAAAAGTATTGTTGGCCTAGAATGTTCAGGCCCTAGCACTCTTACCTTCTCAGGTAAGATCTTCTCAGGAAAGGAAATGACATACTGCTCACAGCTGTCTTCTCAGGAAAGGAAATGACATATGTATGTATCGTTAATGAATTTCTGGTAAAGAAAAATTGTTGGGTACAGTGATTCATTTATATCTCTCTTAGAGTTAGCATATATTATTTTATTCATTTAAAACTCTAGACATTGCCAGGGACCACACAATAGATGCTGGAATTACAGTTCATTTAACCATAAGGCACCAGTGTGGTTTCAAATTCTCCTTGAAACATAATTAAACAAATGACCAATTATTTACTTTTTAAAAAGTGCTATAAAGAAGTACATAGTTGCAAATGAGTTTAAATTGGAGTACTTAACCTACCTTAGGAAGCCAAGAAAAGACTGCAAGAGGGAAGTGACATTTAAACAGAGCCCTGAAGGGTCAATAGATTTCAGTTACAAAATCTCCACATGCCTGTGTTATGTGTCTGTGTGTCCGTATGCATGTTTGGGGGTTGTGGGATTGCAAATGCCATCTCATCCTGTTTGCCAAAAAACCCCCGAAACATCTTGGTTTAAACATATAAAGCAACAGACGCAGTGGTAAATGAGGGCTGCAGAATAGAAAAAGACAGATGACACAGGTCTCAGTAAACCCCTTAGAGACTTGGGATTTTATGATCTGAGCATGCTCAGTATTCAATTGTAGATTTATTTAGAATACTTAAATGTTTTTTGTCACTTTCTGAAACACTTATCAAAATTTCAAGCTCTATTAAATTTGAAATCAATTATACATACCTGTACTTATTTGACTATTTCATATTATCTTTTACAGAATTTACATTTCATGAGGTTAAGAATATTTGCATCTTGTTCACTGTTGCTTGTCCGGTTTCAGTTATTTTGGATATAGTGTTACCTGACTGCTTCCACACTAGGGGCTGACCCTGCCCCCATATGGCCCAGGATATTTCTAATGTCAGGGGGCCTCCAGGTTCTTGGACTCATAGAGAAAAAAATGTTAAGACACAAGTCCAGGGGAAAATGGGAATAAGTTTATTAAAGCTTAGGACAATGAGACAAGGCCCTGGAAACAGGACAGGGGGTAAGCCTTGGATGAGCTGCCACTGCCCCTTGCTCCCCTGGATGCGAGTCTCCTCAGAACCCTTAGATTTTAGCATAGAAGAAGCAAAGTGCATGCCTTATTTAGATACGTTTGTTCCAAATGTTAAAAGCGTTTCCAGGCACTTTACAGCATTGCACCTATTCTCTTGATGCTAGTAGCATAGAACTGATTTCTCACTGGGCCTCAAGAAGGACCTTGGTAATAGTCAGTGTAAAAGAAGAACCACATGCAAAACAGAACAAAATAAAGAGCAAAATGAATTTCAAGAATAAAGCAAAATCTATCTATCATTTGTTGTAATACTTATCTATCATTTATTGTAATACTTTAAGCAATAAAAAAAAAAGAAAAAAAAAGTTCACTAGTCTTTATTGGGAGAGAGTAAAGCAAAATAAGAGATGTATAAGGCATCTATATGCCTTTCTCCAAACATCATTTTGTGAAGAGAAAATCTTAAATCAATTATTAATGTAAGGAAAATTATTAATGCAAGGAATCCTTTCACAGTCATTATAGCATAGTGTACAAAGACTGCTCATTATTTGATGCACACCATTTTATTTTTAAATTGTTCCATAGGATCATACATGTTAAAATATGCTGCCAATTTTAAAATGCCAACAAATATATCTAGGTATTCTTTGGAAAAGATAAGTATTTTAACTAATTACAAGAAAATGATTTAAGCGTTAATGGTATATATGTGTATGCAATATGCATACATATTATACATACCTATATGTCTATATATAATGTAAATAAATATTGACTGTACTATATGTGTATGTATCTATATGTATATGTTTTTGTAATTCTGAAAGTCAGAAAACTTTCATGTAAGAATAAAAATAATATATTACCAGCAGGAACAGTATTTTGAAGATAAAATTATCATTCCAGGAAAAATAATATCCTGATTAGATAATCATCCTCTATTTTTTCTTTTTCTTTTAGTGAATGAAAGTATTTAGATTACTGTTAGAAACAGAAAATATGATCATTTTTAATATATAGTACACACAATTTTAAACAAAAAGTTTTACATTGTTTACTTGTTTTGAATTTTCATCATGAGTTACTTAATTCATTTTTTTGTTGCTTTCCCTTTGAACTATTATTTGGGAGCGTTTGCCACCTAACCAGGAACCTGATGGGAAAAGCCTGTACATATCTTACAGAACTATATTTAGCTAGAATTTTTCTCTTTAAATCTCTTTCAATTGTGTTTATAATGCACTCAGCAAAATGTGTTTATTTTGAAACTTTATTTTGTTGTCAGAAGTTATTTTCTGAGAATTCCAACTTATAAGTATAAACTATTTCTCTTTATGACTTGATGCATAGCATCTCTTTGACCCATGGCTAAAACATACTTTTCTACTAATTCTCAGTCTGCTTTTTATATACCAAGCATTGGCCTTGAGAGATTTTCTTACCTTATGCTTTTCTAATCACCGAATCTAAGTCAAGGGCTTTCTCTAAAATAATTTATTTTAGCAAAGTAATCCCAATAAAGATGATTAGTGAGAATGGGGAAGTGAAATGGCTGAAGCAAAAGCAAATTCTAGGTTGTACTGTTATTCTGGTTAACACTGGAAGCAATTGGAGCACAACACTTCTTAGGGTTATCTAAGAACCATGCTAAATGCATCTCAGAATTGTCTGCCTGATTCTTGAGGGTATTAACTACGTATTCTCTTCTCCCATTAATCATTGCTTGCTCCCAGGGTTTTAAACCCATTGCATTTCTTGGTTTGACAAAGGTGGCTCCTTGAAGACGTGTGTGTGATTCATGCAGTGGCAGGGGTAAAATACATTCATTATAAAATAGCTAGCTATCCATGGCAGTAGAAACAAGGTTCTCTCAGGCCACACTAGCCTAATAGGTAACTCATTGTACATATTGCTGTTACAACAGGGGGTATGGTTGTATATAATGTACCTATCATAACAGTTAACTCTTTATAATATGCTTCTTTACTGGGTTTCTACATTCCACTATCTCATATTTATCATGGGTAAAGCCATTAGCATCTCATCATTTTATTAAAGTACACAGGCCATGGAGTTTAAAAATGTATAACTTTCTAAAAAATAATACTCTCATTATTATTCTTTACACTTAGAGACATTTTAAAGCATTGTAAATGGTACAATTGTTAAGAGTTCTCACATGAACTTTTTAAAAGGTTCTCACTGAACTTTCCGTAATCTTCCATTATGCTCTATGAGTCTTGCAAAGTATGGGCTTCTCAAAATCTTTGTTCCTGTAGATTTATTGCATTTTGGAAATATGTGTCCCTATAATATGTGAGTGCATGCCCACCTTTCCAGGAATATCAACTTTTACTGAAAGTTTTGGAAAGTATATTTCTTTAATATGAAATATCCAGATACATTATTTAAAGTAATTGCATAAATGTTAAAATGAAATATGACTCATCAAATACATTTTATGCTAACCAATATTATATTAAGCTGCAGCCCTAGACCCCAAGGAACAAGATCATGCTCCTCATTATACATCTGAAATTAAAGTTTCTGAAGCAAATTTTACATGACTAAGTGTGTTAATAGGTATGAATAGTACAGTACTTTTTATGTTTTCCTTTTTGGTTAAAAAATGGATTATGCTGTGACTCCATGAGCTTATGATATGTGTTTATTACCATTAGATATATACTATATCTAATGTCTAAAAAGTAAATTTCCATAACATAAACAATAATGCTTCTGAAGACAGCTTTTGAAATGACTCCTAGTGTTCCTGTTGATGTGCAATCCTCTCCCCTTAAGTGTGGAGATTACTGTGTGTGACTTTTGAAGACAAAGCAAAAGTAATGGAGTATACATATATAGGTGTGCCCCTTTCTGTGTGGAGGCATTAGTATGAAAAAAAGTGTTGAAATGTTGGAGGGTCATGGTTGGAGTAATGAAAGCTGTAAAAAGTTGTATGCATTTTTTAACAAAAAGGAACCAGAATATTCAAGCTTCTATTTTCAAAATTTGTCTGCTTGAAATGTTGATACATGTGCACCTGTTTCATCTCTTAAATAGTTTCCAAGCGTTTGCCTTTTTTATATTTTTATAAATCCTCTCTTGTGAAGGGATTAATTGGGATTATAGGTTTATCCTAAGACTAAAATACAAAGCAAAAAGGCCAAGAGGAGAAGTGCATTGCAGCAGCAGCAGGTATCTCTCCTTTGTAAGCTTTCCTCCACATTAATGTGGCTCTATTTAAAGGAACAGCACTTAATTTTTAATATAACATAACCTCAATGCAAGCTACCTACCTACCAGGGCCTATACAAGAAAACATTGGTCCATTTTCTTTTTGTAGGAAAAGTGGCTATTTCAGACTTATTGTGAGATATTATGTGGTTTTCCAGTTTGATACCGTCCTAAGGCATTTAAATGGTAGGTTTTGGCTATAGAAGAGAAGAATAATACTATTTTTAAAACAGAACATTTATTACTAGTTAAATCATAGAAAATTTATCACTTAGCAATATTATTGATTTTAGATATAAATGCTCTGAAATGCATAGTTATTTTAATTGTTCAAAACTATATTGCTAAGGAATGAGGATATTTTTGAAATTGAAAGGAAGTACCTACACAGTAGATTTTCTTTGTGAACTTTCATAGGTGCACATTGATTCTACTTTGAGTGTTTCGTAAATGGACTTTGCAGCACTGAATTCAAAAACTCTAAAGAGTGTGTTACCCAATAATGCAGACTTAGTAAATCCTCATTTAAATGTATTTAAATACGCATAAAATCACATACTACTATTTCATTATATCAAAATTTTAACAAAATATTGTTATTAAAATTTGCAGCATTAAAATGTTTTCATTTGTTCAACAGTGTATTTTGATTCTAACATGAGAAACTCAAAATAGTGGGACTCCTAGGCAAAATGTATATTAAGCTAAATAAATATGTACTAATTAGCTTTTTTAATGTATTGTGATTCCCTGTACTCTGGGCTTTCTTAGAACCCAAGGCTGAATACAATTTATGACACAGAATTACCCCAAATATGCTGTTTGTGAATTAGGTTCAGAATTTTATTTCTACCATCTCCATCATCAGTTTTCACATTCATTCTGAACCTGTTTAGTGCCCATGATTGCCAGTGTCCACATGTGCATGCTAAGAATATGGGAGGATGCGTTAGAGTAATTCAAAGTGACGTACCTTTGCTATGGAAGAATATTCCCCCAGACAGTTAATGTATGTTAATTAACATCTTATAATATTAAATACTTTACCTTTTCTCAAAATAGCAGTAGCAAAAAAAAATTAGTACTTTACCTTTTATAATACAATTTCACATATATTATCTACTTTAATTCTCAGAGCGACTCTCAGAGGTAGGTAGAGACACTAACATTTTATTTTTATAAACGAGGAAAATGAGTGCAAAGAGCTTTTTTGATGTGCTAAGGTTCATATATCTATGAGTGAAAAAATCTATAATTTGCATATGGTTTTCTGATTCTTTGCCCAGTGTACTTTTCACTGTAGCATGCAATCATTCAAATGAAATAACAGTATGTAATTAACATTTAAGATAAAATATACATGAAAAATAAAAATTAGCATAGAGAATAAAGGTGACAATTTAAATATAAGTAAAATAGTTTTGATTTCTAATAAATTGAAGATTAAATGATATAAAAGTGACATTAGTAATTGATATATTTTAATTATATATATCTAACCTAATAAAAGAGTAATATGCAAATTGACCTTCACTCCATTACACCTAAGCCACGCCCATCAGCCAAGCCACACCCGCCAGCCCATCAGAGCGACAATGTGCAAATGAATCCAGCCAAGAAGGCAGCTGGCAGCCACAGAGCTAGAGCAAACAGGAGGCCAGCAATGGAAGAAACTGCCTGCCTAGGCAGTCTGTTGGCCTCAGCTCAAGGCAACAAAGTTTCAATTATAGAAGATAAATAAACCCCAGAAACCTGCTTCCCACCAGCCTCACTGGGACCTTGGGTCAATGGGAGCTGTGGGCAGCCTGCAAACAGCCCTCAGCCCCTCACCCAGGCTGGCCAGGCACCCCAGTAGGGACCCTAACCCTGAAGGGGCTGTGAGCAGCCTGAAAATGGCCCTCAACCCCTCACCCAGGCTAGCCACACCCCCATGGGGTGAGGTTCCCCACTGGGGGGCTTGGCCAGCCTGCAAACAGTCATTAGCCATTCACCCAGGCTGGCCAGGCATGCCAGCAGGTGGACATCCCCTGAGGTGTCCCAGACTGCAAGAGGGCACAGGCCAGGCTGAGGGACCCCCCCCACCCCCAAGTGCACAAATTTTTGTGCACCAGGCCCCTAGTATATATATAATTCTATGTGTGTACTTTATAGGTTATATTGTCAAAACTTACTTAGAACAAAGTTTAAACCAAATAGACTATTTTCATGTTTATATTACTATTGGAAACACATTTAGAGAATTTATAATGACCTTACAAAAATAAACAAAGGTGTCTTTAAAACTTTTACTTGAAAAATAGCAAATCTAATTTACAGTCTTAGAAAGTGAAGTGATCATAAGATTATTTTACATATCAATTTTCATATTATATGTGATGATAAATATCACTGAAGTCTATATTTTGGTATTATTAATCTCATTTTAAAATTACACTAGGGGTCCAGTGCACAAAAATTTGTGCATTTGCGGGGGGTCTCTCAGCCTGGCCTGTGCCTTCTCACAGTCTGGGACCCCTCTGGGGATGTCCTCCTCCTGGCGTGCCTGACCAGCCTGGATGAGGGGCTGATGGCTGTTTTCAGGCTGGCCAAGCCCCCCAGTGGGGACCCTCACCCCATGGGGATGTGGCCAGCCTGGGTGAGGGGCTGAGGGCTGTTTGCAGGCTGCCCACAGTCCCTTCAGGGTTCAGGTCTCTACTGGGGTGCCTGGCCAGCCTGGGTGAGGGGCTGAGGACCATTTTCAGGCTGCCCACAGCTCCCATTGACCCAACGATCCAGCGAGGCTGGCTGGAATCAGGTTTCTGGTTCTATAATTGAAACTTCGTTGACTTGAGCAGAGGCCTAGTCAGGCAACGAAGCCTCCTGTTTGCTTCAGCTCTGTGGCTTCTATAATTGAAACATTGTTGCCTTGAGCAGAAGCCCGGCCGGCCTAGGCTGGCAGTTTGAACTCCATCGCTGGTACAACGGAAGCCTCCTGTTTGCTCTAGCTTCGTGGCTCCTGGCGCCATCTTGACTGGGTTAATTTGCATACAGCCTCTCTGATTGGCTGATAGGCATGACTTGGCTGGTGGGCATGACTTAGGTGTCTTGGAGTGGTGGTTAATTTGCATATTACTCTTTTATTAGATTAGACAAGAACATGTACCTTCTGATTTATATAACAAACTATTCCTTAACTCAGAGTAATAACAATACAAGAGCATTGTATAATTATAGCTCATTGATCATAGGGTGAAATTCACAGACCTCAGTGGGCTTAGGTAATCTATGCCAGCCTTGCCAGGGGCAGCTGGGACTACTGGTCTCAATACTTTCTACATCTTGCTCATGGTTAATCAGATGCAACTGAAGCATGACCTTCTCATGCACATAGCAGGGTCACAAGCTCCAATATATGTAATAACTTGTAAAGTTTTCACTTGACATTTTCTACCCCTATACCCTCTTTGGCCAAAGCATATCACATGCCCAAGTTGACATGCAGAAAACTATAACTTAACAAACAACATAAACATAAGGAGGAGTGAAATCCTAGAACTAAGTATAACCAGTTTATCACAGATAGGACACACCATTTGTCAGGACTGTAAGCCCTGTAAATATAATTCCTGACTCTGTAAGCCTGGATAAATTGCTAACACATCTAAGCCTGGTTCCTCATTTTAATAAAATAGCAATACTGTTTACCTCATATTGTTCATGGATGCACATTTCTGAGCCTATATTACAAAATATGTACTCAACATTTTAACTATTGGTAATAGTATTATTCTGTTAGATAGAAAACTGAAGTTCACAGTGGTTGATACATTTAATGATAAGTTGTAAAGTTAATAATATGTTTTTAAATTAGTGCTTGAATGCAGAAATGCAGGTTGCCCGCCTTTGTATGTCAGGTCGTTTATACAACATCGTTCTATCGCTGTATGAAAAACATTGAGCATATGTCAGAGACAGCTAGAGCCCAGCCAGATGCTGAGTTGCTCTGAATCCATATATTCTTCTGAATTCTCCTCGACTATGCCAAGTAGCAGGGCAGGTTCCTTCTGGAACCCTTCCCACTGTAATAACTTTTGGGTCCGAGCCCCTCTGCCTAGGGACTGGACCTCTTTGGATGCCAGGTCTTAGACGGAGAAACCAAGACAAGTTGTGGGTATATAAGAATGAATCTTTATTGCAGAAGCCAGTGGCCATATAGCCATCAGATAAAACAGTTCTTTATAACAGTCCTATATAGGCAGATGCACACTGGCTGGTAAATACATATCTTTCCTTCAAAGCAGGAAATTATCTGAGCAGCTATTATCTGAGCAGCCATATGCTGCCTCTAGACCTATACCATTGCATAGCATTGTACCTGAGCTCCCCCTTAGAGCTACAGCATCAGTAGCCTCTCCTGTCTCTCCAGCACTCACAGAAGCTATATCCTCTGAGCCTGCCTCAGCTTCTCCAGCCTCACTGGCTCAGCAGCTTCCCCTGCCCAGCACATAGGCTGGTCAATAATATGTATTATACTCCTTAGACAAAGAAGTCATTTGGCTATAGAAGTGCACAGTGACCATGAGGTTGATGTGCTTGCTGTGCACCTGCATATAGTCCTTGGACATTTCTGATTAAGATTCCCATGTTCAGAGTGGCCTTGGCCATGAGGACATTATCAACAAGGCCTCTATACTTTAATTAGCCTTGACTATCTGGGGACTTTGGTGTAGTTCCCACAGCATAAATCACCACAGACGATGTAAATATACTTAACAAAGCATTATATTCTTACAAGATTTTAGGCTGTATTATAAAAAAATAAGTTAAGAAATAAATTGAAAAATTGATATCTACTTTTGAGTCTTTAATTTGTATTGAAATGTATTTTTCTGTTTATAAAAAATGGGGTGAAATAAATGACATTGGCTTTATGAAGTACAATAAATGACCAAAAGTTAATCGAATGTATTACATGCAGATTGATATGGGTTACTGAGCAGAGGTTACAATTACATTTTAAAATGCAAGCTCTCAAATAATGAAGTAAAAACTAGGCCACTTATGAAGATGGCATTGTTTATCTTAATGACATGATGCTATTTTAATATAAGGAACACTGTGTACATGAATGAAGCTAACACTTTAAAGATTCCTATTTGTGTACTGGAAATTGACTGTTATATTCAATTATTGCAGTGGATACTTAATATTCTTTAAGGATGCATATAGGCAACCAAACAGTGCCTGCTAAAATAAGAGCACTTTTGTAGAAACGTGACACTCTCAATTTTCTATTATGTCTGACACTACTCCATATGTTCTGAGCTCATATTTCTGAAAGAAATTTGACAAGTTTTTAGCTATATACATAGATCTGTCTCACTTTTGAATAAAACTTCTTTGACTATGGCAGATTCTAAAAAATCAATTTCCTCACATGTGGCAGGTAGGTGACTTAGTAAACAAATTGCCAGGATTCTGGTCTGTGCTTCTTGAACGATGTATATGTCAGGGGTAAATAAACTGCCCTCCTTTCATGGACATTGTGCTGGAACAAATTTTTTCTCTAGTACAACATAAGAAAGCTAGTTTATATTTATTTCTTGTGGCAATATCTCCATCATCATCACACACTGAATGAATTGTGCCATTTTACTTTCACTTCTCTATCTGAAGGTGCCCACATTTAAACAGCAACAGCTATGTACCATGGATTTGCTCAAATTTCCTTATGATACTTCAATAATTTCAAACTAACATTGATGGTGGGAGACTTGGTAAATCATACTGGGGTTGATTGAATAATAGTTTTATATACATTTCTACCATTTGCTGAGGTTTCTAGTGCTATGATTATCTGTAGAACTAATGGTGTAATTTAAACTTTCAGGTTTTATGCTTACCATGAACAATCCTATGCAAATTCATAGGCAGTATGACAATATGGAAACAATGTGGAATTTAGAGTAAAAGAGCTGACTCTTGTTAGCTATGTGTGTGTGTGTGTGTTTTTAAAAGCAATCATGTGCTTGTGTGTATATGTATAATATATGTATATGTGTGTGTGTGTATATATACATATACTTATACATATATATACATACATACACACACACACACACACACACACTAGGGGCCTGGTGCACAAAAATTTGTGCACTCGGGAGGTCCCTCAGCCCGGCCTGTGCCCTCTCACAGTTTGGACATCCCCTCTGGGGATGTCCACCTGCTGGCTTGCCTGGTCAGCCTAGGTGAGGGGCTGATGGCTGTTTGCAAGCTGGCCAAGCCCCCCAGTGTGGACCCTCACCCGATGGGGGAGCGGCCAGCCTGGGTGATGGGCTAAGGGCCGTTTTCGGGATTCCCACAGCCCCTTCAAGTTTTGGGTCCCTACTAGGGTGCCTGGGTAGCCTGGGTGAGAGGCTGATGGCTGTTTGCAGGCTGGCCAAACCCCCAAGTGGGGACCCTCACCCCATTGGGGTGTGGCCAGCCTGGGTGACGGGTTGAATGCTGTTTTCAGGCTTTTAGGCTGCCCACAGCTCCCACTGACCCAACGTCCCAGCAAAGCTGGCTGGAAGCAGGTTTCTGGGGTTTATCTTCTATAATTGATACACTGTTCCTTTAATCTGAGGCCTAGGTAGGTAATGAAGCCTCCTGTCTGCTTCAACTCCATGGCTTCTATAATTGAAAGAATGTTACCTTAGTAGATGCACCCAGCCAGCCTAGACAGACAGATTCCTCCATTGCTGGTGCAGTGGAAGCCTGCTGTTTGCCTCAACTCCGTGGCTTCTATAATTGCTAAGGGCCGTTTTCGGGCTGTCCACAGTTCCTTCAGGGTTCAAGTCACTACTGGGGTATCTGGGCAGCCTGGGTGAGGGGCTGAGGGCTGTTTTCAGGCTTCAGGCTACTCACAGCTCCCATTGACCCAAGGTCCCAGCAAGGCTGGCTGGAATCAGGTTTCTGAGGTTTATTTATCTTCTATAATTGAAACACTGTTGCTTTGAGCCGAGGCCTAGGCAAGCAAGCCTCCTCTTTGTTTCAGCTCTGTGGCTTCTATAATTGAAACATTGTTACTGTGAGCAGAGGCTCAGCCAGCCTAGGCAGGCAGTTGCAATGGAAGCCTCGTGTTTACTCTAGCTCCGTGGTTGCTGACCGCCATCTTGGCTGGGTTGATTTGTATATAGACGCTCTGATTGGCTGGTGGGCACTGGTAGGCGTGGCTTAGGCATCCTGGAGATATGGTTAATTTGCATATTGCTCTTTTATTAAATTAGATATATATGTATATGATTAATGTGGTAAAGAACATAAAAGCACTGAGTTTTTCACAAAGAAAAAGTTCAAGTAGAATCAGATTTAAATGGAAAATGCTTTCTCCATCCTATTTAAAAGCAATTTGAATTGGCATGAGAGTTAGTGCATATA
Source organism: Murina feae (assembly GCA_004026665.1). NCBI lineage: Eukaryota > Metazoa > Chordata > Mammalia > Chiroptera > Vespertilionidae > Murina > Murina feae. Next base: position 14,834 of record PVJC01020475.1, read on the forward strand.
GGTAACTGCAATGTAAACAGCAGAATCATTTCTGTACATGACACATGCACATAGCTTCGGGCACTCTTAAATCCTAAACTGGTTTTCTTATTACCACAACACTATGCCTCCATTTCCTAGAATCCTCTTGTTACCTGTCAATTGAAGAGGAAAACATGAACTTACTTTCTTTAATTGTATGTTTCTTCCATAAGGAGAAGTCAATGAATAATCTGGAAGTTTGAGGTTTGAGTACTAACAGTCATGTGATTGTGAACAAGACATAATTTGACTCTGAACATTAATTTCTTCATATGAAAAATAAGGAAAATTATAAGAACTTGTTTCTGAAATAACTTACATCTATTATAATTTCAGTTTTATTTGAAGCTGGATTTACATTTGTTTCTAGAAATGCTTTGATTTGTTAAAATAATCTGGTGACTTTAATTTTCTTTATTGGTAATGTTTAAATCTTATTCAGAATTCTATTAGGCTAATGTGAAGACATGAGTCTACATTATCAGAAAAGTCTTTGGAAAACATTTTACTTGTAGCTTAACATTAGCAGACTATTAAGAGGGTATATGATAATGCAAACACATCAGTTTTGAAAAGCAAGCTGAAATTAAGCTTTTAACTTCTAAATTAAGACTTTTTAAATTAATTATACTCAAACTCTCCTAAGAATTCTTATTGCACCTGATATCTCAGTACTGTGGTGTGTGTTTTTGTTTTGTTTTTCACATTTGCTCTCTAAATGCTAATTATCCCTCAGTCCATGCACATTTTCTTCAGGAATGTTTTTTTTCCACAAGTAGTCACTTCTGCATTTCAAGCTCTTCACCTGTGTTCACTTTCCCTTATAATTGCTAGCTACATTTTTCTACTGGTAAAATCTTCCTTTTAATTTCAAGTGAAATACTACCCTAATTCCTTGCATTTGGGAATTGTACTGTTACCTGTCATGTATTACTTGCCGTCTCTACTTCCCAGTTATGATTGCTATGAATTATTTCTGTTTATAATTTATCACAATAGTAAACAAACATCATTAAATTTTGTGGATACTTGACAATCAAGATAGGACACTACCCTGATATTTTCACAAAGTCAACCCCCATCAATCAGAGCTATGTGGGAAAGAAGTTTCTGTTTTAAGTTTTAAAAAATGGGAAGAGTTTATATGGGAAAGGGTCTGCTTAAAATGATTTTGTATTGCAATGTCAAAACTAACTTAACTTTGAAATAGTTATATCTACATTTGAGTCCTTTATCCTTGGCCACATTCAATGCCTGAGATTTGTTGTTAGGCAACTTTCTTCCCAGTCTTTCATCATCCAATATTTAGTACCCCATGCTAGTCTAAATAAAATTTCTATTAATTTCATATGAAATAAATGCATATATCTGTTTCCTGATCTGAAACTGCATGTAAAATGCATATAATAAAACATTTCCTTCCTTAGAGGAACTCTGCTGCCAAGTGTTTAGAGTGTTTTATTTTTTAATCTTCTAACATTATTTTATATTTAACACTTATCTGTGTCACAGTACTCCCATGTAAACACAATGTGCTTAATTCATACTCAGCAGTTTAAGTCATACTTTTACAAAAGAACATACTTTTTATTTTTATAAATCATTACTCAGCTCCCTAAAAAAATTCAAAATCATTTAGAGAAATTTATGCTTAAAGTGAAATGTATGGCAAATGAATACCATATTTTAGATGGATAGTTGAACTTAAATGATAATTTATCATTAATATATAATAGTATGGCAATTATTATACCTCTAAATTTACATTACATTTTAAGCTAAAACATCTTGAATAGTTAAGGGTAATTAATAGAAAGATAGTGATGTAAACACATCTGTGCTATTTCCTCCTATAACTCCTTGTTTGGACAACTCGGTAGCTAAATTAACCATCAAAAAATTTTGGAGCCTGAAGAAGATTCTTATTACATCTTTGAACTTGAATTCTCAGTGGGAAAAAATATGCAAGTGTAAGTGTTAATATTTTGAGCACTGGGAAAACTACTAAGATTTGGAAAAAACCTGGGATAAAGTCCAACCAACCCTTTGATATTCTGAGCCTATCAGAATGACTGATACTGATCAATCTGTAGCTACTTGTAACTATAGCAAAGTTAAGATGTTCATATTAATTGCTTTTCCACTGGGAGAGAATACATTTTATTGATGGTAACCTATTACAAAGTATACTTGAAAGAAAGTGGTCTAGACAAATAGATGTTCCTAAAAGATAAAAATCTTATTTGTTAACCAAGTCAACATCAGGCCACTGAGGAAAACACATCATATCTTTCACTGTCTAACCTGAAGGCCAAAACAGATGCTAAGAAATTCCCATACCCAATGGCAAAATTATCACAATTGACACAATAAACAGAAAGAGGAAGATCCATCTGAATTTAAGAGTGGATTTCTATAAAGTAGAACTCAATGAATATAACAAGAGAATAGTTTATGAAAGAAAAGGATTTCAGAAAAGTATTGAAATGTACAAAAGTAATTATGAAATTATCAAATAATTGGATTTAAATAACCAGAAATTATGAAAATATTATGAAAACTACATTAATATTTTGTACTGCTGAGTGGAAAAAATATCACGCATTAGAGAATACAGTTAGTAAGATCTGGAAAACATACAGGTAAAGTTAAGATACATAAACATGAGTTCCAGGAGAACCAATATTTTAATAAAAGTTACAACATAAATAAATATTAATAGGTGGAAGAGAAATAACAAGAGTGGGGATGGATAAATAAAAAATGCTAAACCAAGGAGATAATTGTTTTTACAGTTTGAAAAGGTTTGCACAAATTATAAGTAGTGATATTAAAAGGTACAAATAATATGTTGGTGAAATTTCTAAAATCATAGATGAGAAATTTTGAACAGATTCTAGACAGAATAAAAATGAACAAAAAGTGAACTGCTATTTTTAATTTATGCCATCTGAATCCAAAAAATTATTAAAATATCTTTTTAAAACTTTAAATGATAAAGTAAAATGTTTTTTGAGAGAAATATGTATAGTATATCTCAAGCTTAAAATGATACCTGTCTATAGATACATGTTGGAAAGATACACACCAAGGTCCTAATCTTGATTTCTTGAGAGAATGTGATATGAGAAGGTGTGCAAAGGATTATTAGAAGAAGTGAAATTCTGTTTCAGACCATGTTGCAAATCGAAAGCCTGTCATGCAGACAAGTATTTGAGATTCCCTTCTTTTTCTTGGAGAATTTAATACTAAGAAAAATTATGCTCTTTAGAATTACCCATCCTAGTTTAATTAAAATTGTAATAGGCAACATATAAAATGTACATAAAGAATATGATTTGTTTTATAATAAATATTAGAGGTTTTATTGTTTTTATTCCTAACAGTTCATTTTATTCATGTTGATTATTTTTCTTAGTCTATGATTTGTCATCACTGAAAATTGTTATATTCATGCTAATGTAGGAATTTTCTTTAACTGTTTAGTGTCTATTTTTCTAACGTTTTTAATTTTTTTTAAATACCTTGTTACAAATTTTTGCTTTGTAATCATCTAGGTATATTTGGTAAGAGGGAAAATTAAGAGATCTACAAAAATAAGCAGGAAGAAATTTATAAAGGATAATTATAATTGGAACAACAGTGAACCCAGAAGTGCTGCTACATATATATTCTAAGTATGATTTTTTAAAGGCTTCCAATATTTTTGTCTATGAAGAATAAAATAATGGAGAAAGTTCTTTTGGAAGTAAATAGATTGGCTTTTTTTTTTGCCATGGTGAAAGGCAAAAATAAACAGTGGATTTAATTGTGACATTTTAACAACTCATCAACTTATATATGTTACTTTTGGTCACATAAGAAATTATAATGGTTTAACAAATGATATGCATGTCTGGAAAAAGCAGCACTAGATGAACATAAAGTATTTTAACACTAAATCTAATTACTATACTGTAAATCATTCTTCTTATTCTAAAATATTCTTGAAATTACTTTTGTAAAATATAATGATCCTAGTAAATTGTATTTAGGATATATTGACAATGTCTCAACAGGGTGGGGCAAAGAAGGTTTACAGTTGTCTATGTGAAAAATAATACAATAATTAATAAAATAATAATGCAAGAATAAATTCTGTTTTTTGTACTCACAACTGTAAACTTACTTTTGCCCCCACCCTGTATTTCTGAGCTATTAACATTTTAATTTATTTAGATAAAATCCAAGAGCAGAATAATGGTTAATTTAAATTATTTTGCCAAATCTTAGAGGAGAAAATCTTAATTGCATAAAATTTTGGCATAAATATGAAAAGGAACTCTTTCTTGTGAAAAATATACACTAACTTTCTTCATGACTAACCACATGGATAACCATAATCAAGCATATAACAGCTAATATTACTAAATATGTAGTAGTTGGTGAACATTTCTCAAGCTTAAAATGATACCTGTCATCTGTCCAGCACAATTAATGATAGAGATCTTTTCTATTCTTCTAAGTGTCCCATTTGGGGTGATAAAATACATTGGCATTCTGTGTTTGGATAATCAAGTTTGTGCTTTATATATAGTCTCCCTTAAGTCCTTTCTTCCATTTAGTCTTATAAAAATACACATGTGGCCCTAGCCGGTTTGTCCCAGTGGAGAGAGCATTGGCCCAAGGACTAAAGGGTCCCAGGTTCGATTGTAGTTAAGGGCACATACCTCAGTTGCAGGCTCAATCTCCAGCCCTGATTGGACACATGCAGGAGGCAACCAATTGATGTGTCTCTCTCACATCAGTGTTTCTTTCTCAGACTCTCCCAGTTCCTTCCACTCTTTCTAAAAATGAATAGAAAAATATCCTTGGGTGAGGATGAACTACAACAACAAAATAAATAAATAAAAGATTTAAAAAAATAAAAATACACATGTGTGTGCTGCTTTTGGAACTCTCTGAAACTAGGAATCAGTTTTTGAGACATTGAGTGTTTAGTTTGATCTATTAAAGTAAAGCTATGTTTACTGAGAGACCAACATCCTACCACACTATACTGTGTGAATCTTTTGAAATAGGCATTAATCTCATTTTAAAAATAAGATAATTCACAATAACTATCTGATCTAAAAATACAAATTGTAAATATTGGTGCCTAAAATATTTATTTTATACATTCATTTACTTATGAAATATCAATACAAATTACACATTTATAGAAATTATAGAGATGAATAACAAAATTCATGTTGTCTGAAAATTTACTAATAAACAGTGGTAATATGAATTAAATTGAAGTTTCTAATTATTTTAAACTTTATTAAGATATAACTAATATACAAAGAATTCATGTATTTAATGTATACATTGACAAGTTCAGACATATGCATTCTGCCATGATACCATTATCATAATCAAATTACTAAAAATATCCATTCACATTTTTAAAATTTTTTGTATGCTTTTTTATTTGTTATTCTTGTGGTAAAAACACTTAACATGAGACGTATCCTCTTAATATACCTAAAAGTACACAATACCATCTTGCTAACTATATGGAGTAAGCTATAGGGTGGATTTCTAGAACTTGTGAATATTGCATAACTGAAACTCAGTAACCACTGAGAGGTCCCCATTTCCCCTTCTCATTAATCCCTGGTAACCGCCATTCTGTTCTCTGCTTTTATGAGTTTGCCTATTTTAGATACCTCATTTAAATGGACTCCTGCAGTACTTGTCCTGAGACTGGCTAATTTCACATAGCATACCATTTTCTAGATTAATTCATGTTATTACAAATGATGGGATTTCCTTTTTTAAGCTGAATAACATTTTGTTGTATATACACACCACATTTTATTTATCCATTTACAGTATTTGCTTATGAACATTTGGATTTTCCCCCGTATCTTAGATAGTGGGAATCATGCTACAGTGAACATGAGAGTGTAGTATCTCTTCAAGATCATGATTTCCATTCCTTTGGATAAGTACCCAGAAATGGGATGGCTGGATCATATGATAGTTGTAGTTTTAATTTTTAAAGAACTTTATGTTTTCCGTAGTGCCTGCACCATTCTACATTTTGACCAACATTCAAATTTCTCCGTATCTCTAACATTCGTTATCTTTTGTTTCCTTTTGAAAACATAACACTCTTCCTAACCAGTGAGCTGTGATACCTCATTGTGGCTTTGATCTGAATTTTCATGATGGTTAATTATTTTCTTTTATATAAAAGAACGTCCTTTTTTATATCTGATAGCCATTTGAACATCTTTGGAAACAGAAATTCTACTTAATGTTCTTTGCCTATTTTTAGATCAGTGTTTGCTATTACTAATGAGTTTTAGAAGACTCATATATTTTAGGAAAAAAAACACCCTTTTCAGATAGATAGTGATCAAAACAGAAAATCAATAAGAAAATAGGAGATTTGACCAATAGTATAAACCAAAAGGCACTAACAGAAAGAAGCATAATGCACATTCTTCTCATGCCCATTCAGGACATTATCCAGATAGGTCATATTAAGAAAAAAAACAAAACAATGGTAGCACGTTTATATCTTATATCTTTTTCTACTACAATGATATGAAACTAGAAATCAGTAATAGCAGGAAAATTGGAAAAGTCAAGCTTCTGATTCATTATCTAGCACTCTTATCACCATAAACATAGCTTCTGTTTTTTCTTTCAACATTTATACAATACACATGCATTTTTATTAGTGTAGTGTATTTCCATAGGCTTATGAGGTAAAATATTACAATATCCTCTTGTCTTATGGTGTACTAATTTCTTCAGATCAGAGTGAATTTCCCTGAAGTATTTTCATAGACATATTCATTAAAACTATGTGTATCATAATATACCATTATTAAAATATATATTTTATTATTTTATAAGATATCTCTTATGTACTCACACACAGTGTACATGTTTTTATATGAAGAATAATTTTTAATATACTTTTTATTGTTTCAGAGAGGAAAGGAGAGGGAGAGAGAGAGAAACATCAATGATGAGAAAGAATCATTGATTGGCTGCCTCTGCACAACCCCTACTGGGGGCCGAGCCTGCACCCCTTGCATGTGCCGTGACCCTGAATCAAACCACAGTCTCCTGGTTCATAGGTTGATACTCAACCACTGAGAAACACCAGCCAGGCTATGAAGAGTAATATTTATTATAGATAGTGATATACAAAAAGTGACCAAAAAATAAAGTGACCATAATTACTACAGGAAAGAACAGTATAAGACATAATATGTATTCTGTTGAATTTTGTTTATTTTTGTTCTTTCAATAGTTAAGTCACCGACAATAACAATCATATACTATTATTTATAAATGAAAAACAGCTAGACTCTGAGAAATATAGAATTTTTAAATTTCATCTTTGCAAAAGAGATACTTTCCTCCAAAATTTACTGTTATAGTGCATTTGAACTTTTATTAAGATAGTGAATAATATGTAATGCATATGAGCTGTCATTTTTCCCCCTGAGAAAATTGTTAAATTACTTCAGCCAAGACTGGAAATTTAAAATATTGAACATGAATAACTTTTAGCATGCAATTTCTTTGCCTTATTTATATTTGATGGCAAAGGCAATTAATTGGCAGCTCCATGTAAAACTAGTCATATAACTAAAAGTGGGCATAAGCTAGACTTTCAAAGAGAAATTATGCATTATTTATATTAAATGCTATATTGTAATACATGTTTAATGTTGCCTGGAGAATCTCTATGAGAAGAATGTATATTCTGCCGCTATTCAATGGTATTGTCTATATGTACATGTTAGGTTCATTCTGATATAGTAGTGTTAAATCAACAAACAATATTTGTTTGTTGATTTACTGCTGGATGATCTAACCCTGTTGAAAGTGGAGTACTAAAATCCCCTGCTATTATTGTATTGTTTTCTGTGACTGTCTTCAACTCTTGTTAGTATTTGCTTAATATATTGAGGTGCTCTGATGTTGGGTACATATATATTTACAGTTATTATATTATCTCCATTGATTGACCACTTTTATAATATAAGTAGAGGCCCAGTGTATGAATTTGTGCATGGGTAGGGGCCCGTGGGGGGTAGGACTGGCTGGGGGGAGGGTCTGCAGGAAGTTGGCTGGCTGGCCCCATCCCTATTGGGTGGGGTAATTAGGGGCAGGGCCAGCCAAGGGGAAGGGCTGTGGGGGGTGGGGTTGACTGGCTGTCCCACCCTCATTTGGGGTGGGAGAGGCCAATCAGGGCAGGGTTGGCTGAGGGGAGGGCCAGCCACCCCAACTCCTGATCAGGCTGATTTGCTGGCCATAGTGGGCATCATAGTGACTAGTCATTATGGTCATTACAGCATTCTGGTTGCTGGCTTTTTATATATAGACTAGGGGGCCAGTGCACGAAATTCGTGCATGGTGGGAGGGGGGCGGTCCCTCAACCTGACCTGCACCTTCTCCAATATGGAGTTCTTGGGGACTCCCACAATCCAGGACCTCTTGTTCTTAATCACTAACCTGCCTGCCTGCCTGATCCCCCTAACTGCCCTCCCCTGGCAGCCTGGTCACCCCTATTAACTTCCTTTTTTAATCTTATCCCCTTCACACACAATTGTATTTGACTTCCTTATTGGCTTCTTCCTCTCACACAATTTTTCTTCTTTATATAACACTTTTCCTACTGACTCATCATTTATAAACTTTTCTTTCCTCCTTATTTCCTAGTTCTGTTCCATTATCATTCCCATTTTTCTACTACCCTCCTTGTCTTCCCACATTCCTTCTTTCCTTTATTTTTACCCCACCCCACCCTCCCCTTTTCCTTATTTCCACCTTAATTTTTTTCTTCACTTCCTCCCTCTGACCTGCTATGCTCCCTCCCCCATTCCTTCCTTCTTCCCATTCTCCTTTTAAGCTCTACCAGCTCCCCCTTTATAACTTTTCTTTCCTCCCTCTTTTTCTCTCATGCTACCTTTGCCATACATTCTTCTCTACTTACTTCCACTGTTTTGATACCTATCTATCTACCTGCCTAATTATCCCACTATCATTTATCTTTTTTTTCTTTTCTGACTTCTTTTAAAATCTGTCCCCAGTACACAACTATACTTAATTTTCATTATACGCCCTACAGTTCAATCATACATCCTCTTTTTTTAACTCTTCTGTCCACTGACTCTTTTATAAAGTTCTTCCCTGCATCCTGTTCCACCCCTCCCCAACCTGGTTACTTCCCCCAAACTCTCCCTGGCTGCTGCTCCCTCCGCCCACCCCTGCCCACCTCTCTGTCTCCTGGCTCCCACAGGTTCACCCCAGCTCTAAAGGGAGACGGGGCCTCTCACAGGAGACCCTTGCCCCTGTGGCAGAGAAAATGGAGCCAGCGAGAGAGTAGTCCCAGAAGGCGGTGTATGTGTGAGAGAGGGAGTAGCCCTCTTCCCTCATTAAAGTTTCCATGGGGAGGGGGTATTAACCCCCAGCTCAGGGCTCAGCCCCAGCCAGGTGGCAACTGCCCATGCAGCCCTGGCACTGCAGCTGCAAAGCAGGAGCACCTTCACCTCTGGACCATGCACCTCTCCATTCAGGGCGGCCAATGGCACAGCTTCTGTCTCCCCTGGACAGCAGTGTGGGCTTGCTTCTCCCATCCCTCAGCTTCCATTTGGAATCAGCCTGGAATCCATCGCGGGGCACACAAAGGGAGGTTTAAGCCTCCATGTGTGTGCCCCAGCCATCGATCACTTTCCAGGCCGCAGCCTCAGCGCAGCTCGCTCCTCCCACCCTGTGCTGCTATCTGGATCGCAGGGTGCGGGGGGGCCTTAGCCCTTCCCATCTCCCCTACCCCCCCGATTCAGACAGCTGCCACCGGCTGGCTCACTCTTCCCGCCCAGCGGCTGTGGCCTGGATCCTGAGGCAGAGGTCTTCCGTCTGCCCTGCTGGACCCCGGGGCTGCGGCCTCCATCGTCTTCCCTGGGTTAATTTGCATACAATCGCTCTGATTGGCTGGTGGGCGTGGCTTATGCATCCCGAAGAAATGGTCAATTTTAATATTATGCTTTTATTAGTTTAGATGAATTTGTTTCTTTTTTTTTCTTTTTAATTTTGTTTTATTATTTAAAATATTACAAAGAATGTTAAATAAGTCTCCATTTTTTCCCTTGGCCTTCCCCCCTCCTCCCCTACCCCCCCAGTGTCTTGTGTCCATTTATTATGCATGCATACAAGTTCTTCAGTTGATCTCTTAACTCCCCCCTGAATTTGTTTCTTATTACCGTTTTTATTAAAGCCTATTATGTCTAGTATAAATATAGTTTTCACTGCTCTCTTTTGGTTTCCATTTGCATGGAGTACCTTTCTACATCTCTTTGCATTGAGCCTGTGTGTGTCTTTGAAGCTGAAGTGAATCTCTTTTAGGCAACATATAGTTGGGTCTTATTTTTGTTTTTGATTTTTTTTAATTTTTAAAAAGTCATTTTGACTATAGAACCCATGACCACAGCAGCTTTGGGGGCCTTGACTATCTATCTACATGTACCTCTGAGGCTGTAAGATCTTTCTGTGGGTCTGCACATGGCAATGGAAGCCAGTGACAGGTGGCAGGCCAGCAGTGTACAAATACATAAGTGAAGGGGTTGGTCCAGACCCCATGCACAGCAGTGGGGACTAGCAGTGGGAGACAGCCTGGTAGTTTGTACTTGTGCAGCATGGAGCCCTGAGCTGGCTGCTAGTGCAGGTCCAGGGTTCTAGTGAGGATTAGAAAAAGAGAGCAAAGGAACTCAGGTAGCTGGCATGAATACAAATACCTGTGGGGTGAAAACCTGTGAAGTCCTCAGGGGTTCTTTAGCAGCCGCACTGGCTGTTGGTTTCTTTAGCTGTGAAAGCTGCAGGTATCACCTTCTGCTCAGCCAGACACTAGGGAACCCTGCTTGCTCCTTGTCGTGTGGCTGCTGTTGGTAGCCTCTGCTTTTCCTTCTCGTCCCTAGTCATCTCTATATGTCTCAGCTCTGCCAGTCTCTGGGAGGAGTAATACCAAAGCAGAGTTTTCATGGAGTGCCTGAGAAGGCTGGGGAAGCTGGTTGCTCACCTACCATTCCTTTCCTGGTAAGGCTAACTCTTTTTACTTGGAGAATTCCCTCAAAGCTCTGAGCAGTGATTTGGGGGATGGGTTGATGCAGGCAAAATGAAGCTGCATTTTTTACCTTTTGGGGCAGTTATTCTCAGGCTGATGGGCGTGGCTTAGGTGTAATGGAGTGAGGGTCAATTTACCTATTACTCTTTTATTAGATTAGACTAGAGGCCTAAAGCATGAATTCATGCACCAGTGAGGTCCTTCACCTTGGTCTGTGAGATTGAGCCTAAACCAGCTCTCTGACATCCTCCTAGGGGTCCCAGATTGCAAGAGGGTGCAGGCCAGACTGAGGGACATCACTGGTGCAGGATTAGGGCCGGGGAGGGATGCAGGAGGTTGTCCAGCCAGGGAGGGACCATAGGAGGGCTCCAGGGAGTATTCAGGCTGTCTCATTCAGTCCCAATCAGCTGGACCCCAGCAGCAAGCTAACCTACCAGTAGGAGTGTCTGCCCCCTGGTGGTCAGTACACATCACAGCAAGGAGTTGAGCAGCCTAGCATATCATTAGCATATTACTCTCTGATTGGTTGAATAGATGACTGGACAACATGACACTTAGCATTTTGTTGTGATGCTTTTTGGTTGTGATCATATACTAAAAGAAATGTTTATTTCAAAATTTTAAGATTTGTAATAGACTTATGAGAAGAGGTTAAAGTGAACTGGTTACAAGTTGATCTATTGCTTCAGACATTCCTAGTCTCTAACTAAAAGGTTGAAATTATGTTTACATTTGAATATAGTCTTATGTCTGTACATACTAAGCTTAACATTTTTGAGTTAATTGAACTGCTGAAATTTAATATTATTTTTCCTTCTACATAGCAACTTTCAGTCACTAGTATTTTTACTAGTGACAAAAGTAAAGTCATGGTGTTATTTCTTCCAAAGAAAATGGTTTACACACTATTATGTTTCATTAGGAAATAAAGATTATCTGGTTTTATATGGTTAGTAAGAGATATTTAACATCATCATGACCTAAGTTTGGAAGTATCAGAGTAACTTTTTTTTTTTTTTAATGAATAGAATGTGAGCTCATCCTTGCAGGATAAGTAAAATTTAAAAATCTAGAGAATATGTGTGGTAGGGATATTTATATTAAGAAAAATGGTAAAATTTGGAAAAGTTCTTTAGGAATATATAGAGGATATTATGCTCAGTGACATGAGTCAGTCAGGGAAAGACAAATACCACATGATTTTGTTAACGTAAAAACATGCAAACCTGTAAAGAATTTTTGTGAGTTTATTTGTTAACAATTGCAGAAGCAGACTCTCAATGCGTTAGGATAATGTGCCTGAGAATGGAAGTTTTTCACTTGTTTTTATACGTCACAATCAAAGGAGGAGATGTAGATGGGTTACATGAAATCCATTGGTGATAGATTAGAAAGGCAAGAGAAAGCAAAGGAGGGAGGTGGGAAATCTCTGGGTTTGGATAAAAAGTAAAATAATAGACATATACTTCTTTTACTTATGTGGGTACTAGAGGCCTGATGCATGAGGTTCATGCACTGGGGGGGGGGGAGGGGTTCCCTCAGCCAGGCCTGCACCCTCTCACAGGCTTTCTAAAAAAGTTTTCAAGATTCGGGAATTGTCAGTAACTTCCATGTGAAAACAATGTAATGTTTTCTTTGCAGTACTTGTTCGTAAAGTTGTGAAGTGGTGTGGTGGCTTTCAAGCATGTCTGGCTGTTCCCTCAGAAAAACAGGAAAGGTTTGTCATATTTTTATAAGGCTTTAAAAATGCTATTCAACTTCCTTGGTTTTCATGACGGAAATAAATATTTCTCTGCCTGTGCCTATGTAGAACATTTCAGAACTATGACAATATGTGGATTTCAAATGACTGGGATTTAAAAAGTCAGCAAAATAGGAAGTAAGCTAATTAGTGATACAAGAATTAGATGGCTTAGTATTAGTATGATATACAATCTTTTTAGATTATAAAGAATAAAAGCCTGACAGAAAGAGAGTTAAAAAAAATCTGCTAGAATTTTAACAGCTCATAGAAACTTTACCACTCTGAAATTCTTAATAAACCAAACATATTTCTTATATTTTCCAAGATCATCAAATTTTTATTGAGCTATAGTATGCTCTAAAGGCTGATAGAGACAGTATTGTTATATTTGATGGTTTTCTCAATTTTTACTGCCATTCCTAAAAATATATTTAGATGAAATTATGTTCATGTGTCTATATAGACAGAGATTGTAAAATAGTACAGAAGCACACCCATTTGAGTAACCTTGAGTGAGGTTCTGTTTAGCAGGAAAAAGTAAAGTGTAGAATGCATTTTTATTTACTTTCCTAAATCTCACAAGTGAAGCTAAAACAGGAGAAAAATAAACTAGAATGTGGCATGTAAGTAGATATAATTAAACTCAATTCTGAAAAATCTTTATTTTGGTATCAGTTGGAAACAGTAGAAATAGTGATGAATCTCACTAACATGAGCACAATCCTCTAGTTAAAAGGCATTCAATAGACATGATTATAAAGGGCTGTAAATCACAAAATAAACTTATCACAAATTATAAGAAAAGGAAATGAGGAAAATAAGAATGTTACCTTTCATTACAATGGCATATAAACTGGAGTTTTTATTAAGACAAGACAATTTTTTGTATTGACTGCATATTCTTTATATTTTAAGGCTGAGTTCCATATTTCATAATTTGATGGGATTTTTCTTAGAAACACATAATAAAACTTTGTGAAATACTTTATATAGTACTAGGGGCCCGGTGCACAAAAATTTGTGCACTCGGGGTGGAGGGAGTCCCTCAGCCCGGCCTGTGCCCTCTCACAGTCTGGGAACCCTCAGTGGATGTCCTATGATGGCCCTAGTCTGCCAGGCGCCTTTTGTGTGTGTGTGTATGTGTGTATGTGTGTGTGTCGCCACTGGGGACCTGCCCCCAGCCCCATCTGAGGCTCGGAGCAGTCCTCCTCTGTGTGTCTACCTGCTGTGGGCCTGCCCCCAGGCACACCGTGGAGGCTTGGAGCAGGCACCCCCTCTATGATGATCTCTCAGACTCTTGCCCTCCCCAGCATGTTGTTCTCTTTTTTGAGCGTGGCCAGGGCTGGGTGCGGCCTGCCTCCCAAGCTTGCCTACTGCCCATCTTCCTCCAGCCACCAGAAAGCAGGGAAACCTCGCCTCGTGGTCAGGCCAGCCTTTTCCTGCTC
>PVJC01020476.1:0-29157 GCA_004026665.1 Murina feae
TAGCACACGAGCCAAGAACATGGGCATCAGCTATGGCAGTTGTCTCCAGTTGGAAGGTGATGTCTGCTCCTATTATTTCACTATGAATTTTTCATGCCTAATCTGTGAAACCAGGCTTCTCATAGCTAAACTTAACGATTTATTTTTGAAGAGATTTTTTTAAAATTATAAAATGAATATATGCATAGTATACTACAGACCAACATTGCTCATGAACATATGTGCAAAACTCCTTAAAAAACAGGAGCAAATCAAATCCAACAATATCTAAAGTGAATACATGTTCATTCAATAATCACAATACACTTCCTTGAGCACTACTGTATGCCCTATGCTAAGTTCTTTACTGGTATCATCTCATTTAATCATCAAAAGAACCCTATGAAAGAGGAATATTTTTGCATTTTACAAATGACCAAGAGAAGTTAATTTTCCCAAAGTCACAAAGCGCATCAGAAATGAAACAGTTTCTGACTCTGAGGCCATTCTCTCAACTATTACATTACATACAAAAGTTCAAACACAGGAGACCTGGGAGAATAAAAATTTACACATACATAACTGCACTAACCCAAGAGAACACTGTTCACCTTTGATATATTTCATTCTGGAATAGTTTGTTTCTGCTTCTATCACTGCCACGCTTTGTATATGAATTCATTTCTTATAGATCATCCTTCAAAACCCCAGCTTGTTATGCAGGGAGCTGGCCACTATTCATTTCCTCAAATAGTTGAGGCCTTCCCTGTGCCAGGCCTGGGCTTGAAATCGGGCATGATATGGTATGTAAGGCTTGGCTTCTGACCTGGATTTGAAAGGTTAGGAAGACAAATATGGCCAAGAGTCTTAGTTCTAACTGGTAAATGTCTATATTAGTTTCTTAGGGCTGCCATAACAAAGTACCACAAATGAGGTGACTCGAAACAAGAGAAGTTGGGCTGGGATGCTCTGAAGCTGGACACTAGAAGTCCAAGATCAAGGCATCAGCAAGGCCACGCTCCGTCTGAAACCCTTAAGAGAAGGATACTTCCTTACCTCTTACGAGCTGCCGGTGGCTTGCTGGCACTCTTCAGCAGGCCTCGGTTTGTAGATGCAGTACTCAAATCCTCCATCTTCCCCTGACATTCTCCTCTGTGCATGTCTCCCTCTATGTTCAAGTGTCCCCTTTTTATAAGGACATCAGTCATATTGGATTGGAACTACCCCAATGACCTCATTGTAATTTGATTAGTCTGTAAAGACCATATTTCCAAATATGGTCACAGTGTAAGATCCTGGCTATTAGGACTTCAACATGTTTTTTTTGTGTGTGTGTTTTTTGGTTTTTTTTGAGGGATACAGTTTAATGATATTTTACTAGCCTGGCTATTCCCGCTCAGGACACAAGCTCAGGTTGCAGGCTCGATCTCTGATGTGGGGCGTGAAGAAGGCAGCTGATCAATGATGTCTCTCTCTCATAGATGTTTCTATCTCTCTATCCCTCTCCCTTTCTCTCTCTCTAAAAATCAGTTTAAAAAATGGTACCTTACTAGATGTGTGTGCAAAGGTCTTTGGGTATTCTGAGGAGGAAACAAACCCTTTAAGGTGAGTCAGGGAGGCTTCCCAGGGGACCTCACAGAGCTGATGGGTTTTCAAGGATAACTGGAAGCTCACCTGGACGAGAGGACAGGAGGGAGCAGGCAGCCAGGGGTGCTCCAGGCCTGAAGAGCACACTGTCCTTGGGTGAGAAAGAGGAATTCTGGGAGGCTGGAACTTAGAGCACAGCCTGGATGGGAGTGGGAGCTGAGACTGCAAAGAGCACGCGGAGGAAACTTCCAAAGGGCCTTTTATGCCTCATGCTAAAGAGTTTGGATCTTACCCTGGCAGGGAGAAAATGAGGAACCAATGGGGATTTTTGACAAAAAAGTCACCTGTTCGAAAATGCCCTCAATCTCAACGTGACACCTTTCAAAATAGAATTCAGGCAAGACTTTTTGAAATGAAGGCTTTGATTTATTAACATTTTAAATTCAATCATTTCTAAAAAGAGGAGCATTTTGACTTCATCGTAAGGAGTTAATTTAAGCCTGAAAGCAGTTTGAAGGCCTGTGCCTCAGATGGGGTCCCTGGAAAGTAGACCTGTTTGCATGTATGAAGCGTGTTAGGAATACTCTGGTGAAACTCACCTGGGGGAGTGAGGGACGAGGATAGGCAGAGGGAGAAGTTGGGCTATGATGCTCTGAAGCTGGGATGGCCCAGCAGAGCTGTCCTAAACTGGGATGAACGGACAGGGCCTTTACACCCCTGAACTGGTGACCAGGCATTGGATGAAGGCTGCCCCAGTAAGACATTAGTAAAGGTGTGACCTTAGTAAAGGTGAGGCCAATTCTAATGGAAGGTGGGAGGTAGGGGGTCTCAATTATGATGTTTCTAAAAACTCAGCCACTAACATGAAATCCTATATAATAAAATGATAATATACAAATTGACCCTAACAGCAGAATCACTGGGAATGACTGGTCATGACACACATGGACCACCAGGGGGCAGACACTCAATGCAGGAGCTTCCTTCTGGTGGTCAGTGTGCTCTCATAGGGGAAGCTCTGCTCAGTCATAAGCCAGGCTGATGGCTGCCAGCACAGCGGTGGTTGTGGGAACCTCTCCCACCTCCTCAGCAGCACTAAGGATGTCCGACTGCAGCTTAGACCTGCTCCCCACTGGCAAGTGGACATCCCCTGACGGCTCCCAGGCTGCCAGAGGGATCCCAGACTGTGACAGGGCACAAGCCTGGCTGTGGGACCACCCCAAGTGCACAAACTTTTGTGCACTGGGCCTCTAGTATGTTTTATAAGCTCAAGAATTTAAAAAAAAAATAGGTATTAGATATTTTGTTTTATTTTTTATTGATTTTGAGAAGGGGGAGGGAGATAGAGTGATAGAAACATCGATGAGAGGGAAACATCATTGATCAACTATCTTCTGCACCCCCCCCCACATCACTGTAAAAACAAATTAATTTTAAATCATTCCTTATGCTATATACAACAATTAATTTCTGACAGGGAAGAAAATGGGCTGAGTGCCAATAAAGGAAGAGAAAGTGGATTGAGTAACTAATTGCTTGGGTGACCTTTTTCGGGGAGGGGCGGAGGAGAAATTACCATGGGTATGAGGATAAGCATACCATCCTTCTTTGTTTCTGACCTCGAAGAGGAAATGTCAGAGAAGAGGGAGAGAGGCAAAGGCAATTTGGGGGTCTTCGCACTACTTGGTAAAGACAATAAATCAATGTTAACCAAGCAGGAAGGAAAGCCATAGAAATTTCGCTGTCTGCAATAAAGCACCACTCTCTGTGAGCCACAGGCAGATTGAGGGCCTGCTTTTCAGTAGCTCCCTTATGAGCAGAAGTAAAGGTTTTGCTGTAGCAAAAAAGAACCCCGGTCTTATCTAAATGGCAACTGATAAAAGTAAAACAGCCTTTTCTTTTCCCTATCATGTTATATATGGCAATTTAGTAAGTAGGTAGACATCTTATAGTGTTGTTTTTTAAAAAATGATTATCTTCCTCTATAATAAAAGCGTAATATTCAAATCGACTGAATGGCAGAACTACCAGTTCTTGACTGGCTTCAGGCCCGTCAAGGCATGTGCCAGCAGGCAGAGGGAAGTGACAGCGATGAGGGGGTGGCAGCAGAGGGGTGATGGTGGGGGCACGACCTGCCACTTGCTAGCACCAGTGCCTTCTCCTGATCGACCCACCTCGTTGCCCCTCACAGAGGGAGGCCAATGGCAGCAGCGGCAGAGCTAGTGGGCCTAAGCAGTCAGTTGAACATCCCCTGAGGAATCCCAGACTGCAAGGGGGTTCAGGCCAAGCTGAGGGACCCCCCCCCCCCCCGCCCAGTGCACAAATTTTCATGCACCAGGCCTCTAGTAGAGAAAGAAATTTATGACAATCTGAGCTGTGGGTAGAGGGCTGATGCTCCCACCATTTGCTTGAGGAGCTGTATGACTATTTGGGAAGCTGCAGTAAAGGGTGAGGGAAGAAGGGCTGATCCAAAAGCCTCCACAGTGAGATCATGTCAGACCTCAATTTTTTCTTCATTTAAACTGATTCCTGGACAGTGTGGCTCAGTTTGTTGAATGTTGTCCCATGCACTGAAGGGTCGCTGGTTCCATTCCAGGTTGGCACATGCCTGGGCTGTGGGTTCGATCTTCGGTCAGGGTGCTTAGGGTAGGCAACCAATTTCTGTTTCTCACATCAATGTTTCTCTCTCTCACCCTCTCCCTTCCTCTCTCACTAAAATCAATTAAAAATATATTTAAAAAACACACCAAAAAACAGATTCCTTACCTCACTCTGGGACGTCCTCAGTTTAAGCTACTTTCTCTCGCCTCACCACTAAACAGAAGCTTCTTGAGGGGAGGACTCTGTGTGGGCACTGGCTCCTGACAGTGCTTGGCAGAGTGAGTATGTCATAGATCGTCGCTGATGGTTTGAATGAAGGAATCGTTCTGCAGCGTCACAAGACAAGGGTAGAGACAGCAGGAAGGGGGCTGTGGTTCAGGGAGTTTGTCATCCTGTTAGAAGAAAGTGTCAGAACTGGGGTTAGACAGGATTTGTGACTCCTAAGTGAGTTCTCTTTCCGTCACCTGTGATGGTTAGTTAACCTGGTTGCTGTCCAGGTACACCTCAAGGTTGATGCACTTCATAATGCAATTCTGGAGCTAGCACCCACTTCACAGGTTGAGGGCACAGTCCCCTAGAACACACCCCTTGTCAGACCCCAGTGTCAGATTCCAGGGTTCCAGGCCACCCACACTTCTGACAAATTTGATGCAAACTTAAGGGTTCCAGCTAGTCCCTTGGGTCCAAGAATATACAATGCATTTAGTTTCCAATCTCTTTGGTCTTCTCCAATCTGAAAGAGTCCCCAAGTCTGAAAGAGTACAGGCCTTTTATTCTATTTATCTCTGAGAAGTCCCCCTCACCCTGGGTGTCATGACTAGACTCAGACATGAAATTTTTGGCAGAAATATCTCAGAAATAGTTAAGTGTTCGTGAACCAAGGGGAGAGACCCACTGTTTACCTGTCTACTGATGATGATGTTAACATTGATGAGCTGATGAGCTTTTGTGTCAGCCAGGTTTTCCTTGGTATATGATTAGTGTTTGAAGGAAGATATGCTAAGATCATGTCAACATTCTATTTATCATCAGACCTCAAACCTCCAACTGTATCATCCATTGATGAATCATGCCCAAACCAACTAACACCATTTATTGCCAAATGGTGATTTTCTATTTCCATCCCTTCTACATTTACTAGTTGGCATTCTACTGTAAGGAAAACATTTCCTTTTCATTTATTTATTTACTAGCTGTACCCGGCCACGTGTTGCTGTGGTTTAGTCTGGTTAAATGGAAAAGAAAGAAAAGAGAAAGCACATGTTTCTAATATGTTTAATTGCACAATGCTTGTGGGTATGCAATGCGGCTGGTCTGGCCTTGCCCATGTGCGCTTCTGCAGCTCGGCTCCCCAGTGCCGGCCTGCACCCCTGCTCCCCACAGGTGGCCCGTGCCCGCACCTGGCACCCCGTGCCTGAAGAGACCCAGCCCCTCCCAACTCCGGCCGGCAGGGGCCCTCACTGAGGCGCCCAAAAGCTGGAGGAAAAAGGAGCCGAGGAAGCTCTCCTGCCCTCAGCTGCCACACTCCCCGAAAGCCCTTGGCCTTCGGTGTGGGGGGGACCATGGCAGCTGCCCGTGCCCCCACCCCAGTCCAGCCCCGGCCCAAGGCCCAGCCCCGCGCTGGTTGATATTTCGCAACATGATAATTGGCACGCCAATTGAATTCCATCCCTGGCAGATAGAGTGAATTCCAAAATTCTGTTGGATAATTAACCGCTTCATCTGCTTACACAACAGTGTTGACGGACTTGTATGTGACTGCCTGACTTTGAATGTTAGACTGAATAATATTGTTAAGTTCGTAGCATGTGTTGCTTTTACGTCCAACAGATGGCGCTGTTTTTTAAAAAATCATGTTTTTACCTTTTTTTTTTTAAAAAAAAAGCATGTTTTCACCTATCACAGGTGTGACATATATAATGTAGGTATATAAAAACACAAGCATATTTGAATGCAATGTCGTGTCAAAATTTCAAAGCAATTGGTGAAGAACTTTTGGAGATTTGAGATTTTGAACAAACAAACATTTAAATTTTTATTTATATAGATTGCTTATTTATTTATTTCTCTATCTCAGATTCCATTTTATTCAGTGAGGTGTAATCTATTTCTTCCTATCTTGAATATTTTAAAGCTTAGGTTGTCCCAGATTTGGCCAGTGCCAGCCCCTTTAAGCCAATTCTGTTTCCTGGTTATATAACCCCAACATTCTCTAAACTCTTCCTTTTTTTTTCTAGCACAAAAAGATATTCCAGGATCACCTGGTACTTTAATTGCCCCAGCCCTGGAATCAGCCATTTCTTCCAGGAGCCCTGGATCTTTTTAGTGGAGAAGGATATTTGGAAACTAAGACTCAGTGTTGGGTATGCAGATGACAATCAGGGCAGGACATCATTGATCCTAGGTTCTTTCCAAAGTACATTACTCATGACCTTCTCTCTCTCTCTCTCTCTCTCTCTCTCTCTCTCTCTCTCTCTCTCTCTCTTTCCCCAATGGTTCTCTTTCGCCTTCCCCTCTCCATATTTCAAGTACTTTCTCCAACAGAAAGAAACCCATCTCCCATTATCCTCAATATATTTACTTCTTTACTCAGTCCTCCTGTGTGTAACAAACCACCTAACCACTCCAACCATCTCAGCCCAGCCCCACCTCCTCCTTTGCTCTGATTCTGGCTTTGCAGCCACTACCAACCCCTCAGTCTCACTGCTTTGACCTGTGGCTATCCCACCACCTCCAAGAGAAGGAAAAAGAAAAAGAGGTAAAAAAAGGTGAAGGAGAAGAAACCAGAGTCTTGTCTTTTGTTTTTCCAATCTTTCTTGGTTTTTACAAAAGCATCCGAATCTCTACTGGATTGCTATATTGAAATAACGGTAACATTTTTTTTTTTTTTTTAGTATTTACCTCATGTCAGGTTCTGTCCTAAGGACTTTTATCTAATTTAATCCTTACAAAACCATTCAAAATAGGTGCTGTTATTTTCTCCATGTTATAAATGGTGGCATACACATTGCAAAGATGTTCAACAGAGATAGATCATTGCTGGAGAGTTTTAAACGTTGCCTTTGGGGTCGTTTCTGCTCCACCAGGAGTAGGCTGGATTCTCTGGTTACGTATAGAACCACATGAGGAACTTGAGTTAAACTGGAGCCAATGTGATTCAGAACTAGTCACAGCCTTATAGACGGGCTTTTGGGCAGTCGCCGAATTGTCCTCTTCTTAATCCAGCTCTGGCTCTAGGCCAGGAAGCTGTGGCATCAGGATGTTGGGCAGCCTGACTTCTGGTCAAGAAAGTAGGAATAAGAAGGATGCCTAGTTTCTTATCAACACTCCATTTCCTGTTGTCATGCTTCTTGTGTGGGGACTGTGCCGCTTGATCCCTTAATGTGAGTCCTGTCCTTCTCTCTTGTCCAGCCCCACCATCCCACAGAGCAGCTTGGTCTAGCTGAAATCCTCAGAGCCCAGTGAACCAGGGTTTAAAATCCCAGCTTAATCCCATGAGCTGTGTGGCCTCAGCAGTTTCCTCATCAGCCAAATGGGGGGAATGTGACACCTACTTTCCTGTATTGTATGGATTTAATGAAGCAATGTATGCAAAGTGCCTAGAAGTGCCTATGGGAGTCATGCCGACTAAATTGGAAATCACTCAAAGTGTGCTTCCTACATGGTGGTTGCTCAGTAATTATTGTTTTGTTGGAACGAAATGCAGAAACACAGAATTCGTGCTCTTTGCCTCGCTGCATTTTCTCCTTCGCTTCTGCTCTCTCCTCTTAGTTCCAGTGTCTCTGCCTCATTTTGCCAGTGTGTTCACTTATCACTGTGTACCAGGCCTTACACTAAGTGCTAGAGAGTCACAGATGGATAAAACATTAAGCCGGAACCTACCCTCGAGAATCACGCGTTCGGGGCTGCATGAGGATTGTGGGAGCCTAGGAGGAGGCACCTCTGGGTCATGCCCCTGTCTTCTCCTCTGCAGGAGGTCATTGCCTCCATCCTGCTGAGCGGGCGGATCGGGCCCAACATCCAGCTGGCTGAGTGCTATGGGCTGAGGCTGAAGCACATGAAGTCAGACGAGATCCACTGGCTGCACCCGCAGATGACAGTGGGTGAGGTGCAGGACAAGTATGAGTATCTACACGTGGAAGCCGAGTGGAGGTAGGAGAGGAGCCCCAGGCTCTCAAATGGGGGGGGCGGGGGGAGGAGTGTGGCGTGGAGAGGCCCTGGAGGTGCTTCCTTGGAGCATTACCCAACCTCTGAGAGTCCTCTAGGGCATCTGAGTGACGATTTAGGCTTAGTCTTCCCGCAGCGTCCAATGCATGTACTTGCCAAAGCTTAGCATGGACTCACAACACATCCCCGTTCAAGGCAGATCCCTAGAAACATCCCCAGGCAGGATACTGTTGGTGCTGTGGAGAAGGAGGAAGAGAGTTCTAGGAGAAGGGTGAGCCAGGCCAATGGCTGGTCTGAGGAAATTGGTGGCCATAAAGATGAAGTGTGGGGTGTCACCATCTGCTCTCTGTGGTCCTCCACCCAACCAAAAGTCCTAAATGAGTGGCCAGGGACCCCATGTAGTGAGTGAGGTTGCATCTGCTTTGGCCTACTCCTCCTTTAAATACAAGAGAGTCTTAATTTCCTGTCCCAGGTATGACCTTCAAATCCGCTACTTGCCGGAGGACTTCATGGAGAGCCTGAAGGAAGACAAGACCACGCTGCTTTATTTTTACCAACAGGTAAAAGATAACTCCTGTGCCCAGGGGCCTGTGTAATGCCACGTATTAGCCGGCTCTCCTAGGAGATGGAAGGACAGAGCCTTGGAAGTCCCAGTCCAAGAAATTTCTCTTGAGGACGTTCCCTGGCCCCTGGTCAGCTGTCTAACTCGGCATCTCTCACAGCTAATTAAGTGTCAGCTAACCCCATCCCAGACACTCAAGGCTCCTCTTGGGCTTTCCTAATGGCTAATCACTGCTCAGGAGACCTGGCTGGTGAAGCAGGCAGAGCAGGTCTGCCATCTGACATACCTGCTTCCTCGTCTAGCTCTGCTGTTTTCTAATCTGGTACCCACTCCCCACCCCCCCCAGAACTTCACCTGTATAAAGTTATTGTCTATGAAATGGGGATGATGACGATGATAATATTAATAATAATAATACCTACTTTATAGAGTTACATTATTGAGGACCAAATGATATTATTAACAATGTGTTGCTAAACCAGCTCTCTGAAGAAAAACAAAACAAAACATAGAACTTGCCAATTTCCATGGTGTAAATAGACCTGTTTGAAGCTATTGATGTGATATCAGCTTGCAAAATTTCAAAACATTTAATAACTGGCTTTCAATAGCTGTGTTTGGAGCTGCTCCAACACACCAACTATAATGCATGTAAAGTTCCTAACACAAGACCTGGCACAGAGTGAATGCCAAAGAAATGTCAGTTGCCATCCTTATATTCTGCCCGATCTTAGCTCCCTCCTATATTTTTCTCAGGGTTTGCTGGAGACCATGCCAGACTTTTCTTGTACAGTGGATGACACCTGTCACTACTTACCAATTTGGATAAATTACTGACTCCTCCCCCAAATCCCAGTTTTCATAGCTCCAAAATGAGGAGTGGGGGAGGAGAATAGGAACTTTCTGCCTGGTGGAGCCAACAGAAATAGGTCTAAAACACTTCAAAAAACCCCAAAGACCTCAGCGTGTGGAGGCTTTGTCAGCACTGCTCAGGGCTCTGGAGCGAGGCAGGGGCCGAGCCGAGGGAGAGCGTCCCCCTCTGCTCTTCAGCTCCTGCTATGCATTTGTGCGTGGTGGGCGCGTGAGAGAGACAGGCAGGCCTGTGCTCAAGGCATCCTGGGCCTCTGCTTAGGGAAACAGGGAATGAGGGTAGGAGCCTCAGCCTTGTCATTTCTCCCCACCAGCTCCGGAATGACTACATGCAACGCTACGCCAGCAAGGTCAGCGAGGGCATGGCCCTGCAGCTGGGCTGTCTGGAGCTCAGGTATGTGGCCTCTAGGCCTCTCCCTGGAGGGAGCCCATGCCTCCCCTCCTATGCTGGGCCCCTGGCCAGCTGACTTTCCTCCAGGGTGGGAAGTAAGAGTGGATATGTGAGGACTGGGAGGGGGCAGTGGTGGCTGACAAAGGGTCGGGCACTGCGGTGCTTGCCTGCCCGGCTGGTCCTCTCTGGCTGGAGTCCCCACTTCCTTTGGCTGCCACTGCTTTTGCCTCCAGGGTGCCTGCGTCTTCCATCTCTGTGTCATCCAAGTGATTCAGTAATGTTTCTTTGAGCCTTAGGTGAGATTCTGGGAGATAGTCAAATGTTGGGTTTTCTAATCTGTGTTCACCACTATGTCCCCACCTCGTGTAGGACTAATAAATATGTATGAAATTAGCGAATTATCCAAGAGATCCTCAATTTACAGTGTTTTTTGAGGTGACAGGTGTGTCTACAATGGGTCATAATACAAGGCAGGATGACAGATGTGCCGAACAGATGTGCCGAACAGATGTGCCTGCAGGAGCCATGAATCCTGCCGTAGGGCATCAGGAAGAGGGGATCTGAACTGCTCCAGGAAGGAGGAGAGAGATTTCCATCAGTAGATAAGGGGGAGTTTTGAGCAGGGGAGTATGCGTTCCAGGCTCAGGGACCAATGGCAGGAAAAGAACAGACTGGAGGTTAATGGGAGATGAGTTGTGGGAGGTAAGTTGGGGCAGATGGTGGACGACTTTGAATGACACTCTAAAAAATTGGCCTTCCTCTTGGCTGCTCTCATTAGCTGGGTACAAGTTACGGACCTGTGCCTGCCCACAGGCACTCTGTCCTCCTAGTGTGTTAGCCGGTTAAAATGGCAGACCTGGGTTGGGGAGAACCAGCCCGGCACTGGAGGGCCCTCCCAGCAGGTGTATCCTCATTCAGTGATGGCAGTTGGTTGGGGATAGATAACTGGGTGCTGCTCACTGGCCGCAGCTGAGATGGGGTTGAACCCAGAATATTGTGCAGCTCAAACTCTGGAAAAAGCAGCACATCTGATTTGCAGTGGTGGCTGGTTCCCCCCGACATCCCAGTGATTTTCAAATGTTAGAGACATACAGAATAGGGCACACTTGAGTGATTGGGTTCCTTTGCAAAAATAACATGATAGCTGATCTTCAGGGCATGAGAGAAGGGCAACCAAGGATATAGGGAGTGAGCTGGATTTCAAGAGATTGGGTTGACCTCGGTAAAAACCCTAGTTACCTTTTTCCTAATTAAACATTTTCCCATTTGCCACCTCCTGAATCATTCTAAAATTGCTATTACGTTCATATGTTTTAATTCCTCAGTGTTCATTTCAAGATTTGTTTACCCTTGCATTTAGCCAACCCCAACTTTTGTTTTACTAAGGCTTCTTTAAATATCTTAGTCCTCAAAATTCTTTTATCCATCCCAATATCAATGCTCATTCTTTCATTCATTCATTCAACAATTATAAGCCAGGAGTGACATTAAGAGGCCACTGTGTCTGGGACTTGGAAGCAGCTCTCACCCCCTTAGTGAGTAATACATCTCCTTTGTCTGACATGCTCTCCTCATGCCTTTGTTCAACCTGGTAAACTGTTTTTTATTCTGGAAGCTTTAGAAAATTTACCAAGCCAGCACTGCTTGCATGCCCGCTGCATTCACAGAAAACCCCAGAGCACACCTGTGAAGTGTTGATAATAAGCAATATGGTGGCCATTGGCTCTTCCCGCAAAGCCAGCTCAGGGTTTCTCCATCTTGAAGCCTTCCCTTCCCCACGCCAACCCCACCTTCCTCACCCTAGGTACCGATGGGCTCACATGCACTAGATTAGGAAATGTTGTCAAATTCTTGAAGTCAGGGTTGACACTCCCTTCACTTGGTGCATGTAGAAAAAGAGAAAAAACGAACTAAAATCACTGCAATTTCATTAACCAGAGCTAACTTCCATTAACAAGACAGACCCAGTCTGATATTTTTATAATTCTTTTTTTTTCTAAAATTGAGGCCATATTTATTAAGCCTAGCTACTTATCTTGCCTGACAATGTATTCAGAACCACCACTTACTAAGGTGAAGGGAATAAGCAGTACAAATTGATAGCTGCGGAATAGCCACAGAGATGCGGATTTGCAGTATGGAGAATACAGTCAATAATGTTGAGATAACAGGGGATGGGGCATGGTGACTAAGGGAGGGACTGGAGTACATGGTTTTTCGGCCACTTTGCTGTACATCCAGAACTGCTGTGGAATGGTATTACATGTAAACAGTGATTGAACAATAAAAAAATTTAAAACCACCACTTATTAAAAATTATTAAGGATATATATATATATATATATATATATATATATATATATATAATGCAGCAATAAAAAAAGAATGAATGAAATCTTGCCCTTTGCAACAACAAGGATGGACCTAAAGGGTATTGTGCTAAGTGAAATAAGTCAGGTAGAGAAAGACAAATACAGTATAGTTTTATTTACAGTATAGTTTTATGTGGAATCTACAAATAAAACAAGTGAACAAACAAAACAAAAACATACCCTTAACAAATGGAGACCAAAAGGATGGTCATCAGAAGAAAGTGGGGAGAGGATTGGTGAAAAGGAGAAAGGGAATATAGTTAATAATATTGTGATGTGTTTACATGGTGACAGATGCTTAGTAGAATTAGTGGGTGGCCACAGTGTAGAGTATAGAAATGTTGAATCCCTATATTGTACACCTGAAACTAATGCAACTAATATAAGATAGTATATCAACTGTACTTAAATAAAAAATAAATTAAAATAAAATAATAACATTTATTAAAAATTGTTAAGGATACAACATCGTGTGTTTTAATTGGGGATTTCTTCTGTGATTTCATGACTTAGATGTTCTTCCCAATTCCATGATTTGGGAATATTTTCCCAGGTTTTTCTTGTAGTTTTAAAATAATTTTGTTGTTACATCTATTCCTTTAATCCATCTAGAACAAAAGTTTAAATAAAGTGTGAGATGAGGATATACTTACTGTTTTCCAATCATAGTGAATTGTGTAAATTCATATCTTTTGAATGTTAGGTTACTTGCCTCTCTGTCTGCTTATAGTATCAGCACAAACTGTTCTCAGATGTGTATAAAGACAGCTGTCTAAAGGAACACTGAGTCACTCTAATGTGAGATTAAAAGTGTGACAATGTCTGTAACAGTCAAAATTACTAGACATGGTGATCCAGGCAGAGAACAAAGGAGACTCAAGTGGGGATATTGGCTATTTGGTCTCTACTTAAACAATTGCTATCCTATATAATAAAAGACTTAATATGCAAATCGACCAAATGGAACAACCAGTCGCTATGATGGACAGTGACCACCAGGGGGCAGATGCTCAACACAGGAGGTGCCCCCTGGTTGTCAGTGCACTCCCACAGAAGCTGAGCTCATGGCTGGTGAGTGCAGGGGTGCTGGCAAGAGCCTGTCCCACCACCACAGCAGTGCTAAGGATGTCTGACTGCTGCGAGCAGGCCTAAGCTGTCAGTCAGACATCACCCAAGGGCTCCTGGACTGTGAGAGGGACCCCCCTCCAGTGCATGAATTTTGTGCACCAGGCCTCTAGTAACTAAATAATACATTAAAATCTCCATCAAGACATATATTTAATGGGAAATAATATATATTAAAAAATGAATAAATGTCTTTTCTCGGAATGAGGTTTGTGGGTTTTCCTTTTCTTCATGGTTTTCTAATTATCAAATATTTTACTCTCCTAATCTCCTTCCTCCCAATGGTTCTCACATGTGGCAGGGAAAGGGGACTGGGCAACCAGGCTCTGGTGCCTTTGTTCTCCAGCCATCAGCTTCTCCATGACTTCTCTCTTTCTCCAGACGGTTCTTCAAGGACATGCCGCACAATGCACTTGACAAAAAGTCCAACTTCGAGCTCCTGGAGTAAGTCCTGGGACTGGCCCCTGCCTCTCCTCCCTACTTGCTGCCCTACTTTTCCTGCTCACCCCTGCTTCGCTCACCCCCAGACCAGAGCCAGGCAGGACCCATCTCCCCAGTCCTCGAGTTCTCTCACCTCTCCTGATTGGCCAGAATCCTGGGTTGAAGGAGAGGGGGTGTCAAATGATGCTTTTCTTCTTCTTTTAGGAAGGAAGTAGGGCTCGACCTGTTTTTCCCAAAGCAGATGCAGGAGAGCTTAAAGGTAAGTGGGCAAGGAGCCCAGAAAGACCCCCTTTGTGTTGGCCCCTAGGACTAGAACTAAAGGTACTGGGCTGGGATACAGCTAGGGTATCTGTGCCACGCTGGGCCATTTGGACATAGGGCCACAAAATGCATCCAGTGGGCCCTTTGCATGGCTGGGGCTCAGGAATCCTGGCTCTAATTCCACATTGGAGGCCAGCTAACTGTGCGGCCTGATCACTGGGGCACTGTCTCCCCTGCCTCCCTCCCGGGGCTATGGTGAGCCTCCCTCGAGACAATAGGCCTGTGCTCTAGGTAAGAGATCGCCACTGCTCTCTGGGCAGAGGCCCGGGGACCGTCCTACAGCAGCAGACAAGCTCTCAGTGAGTTCCCTAGGGAAGACATCTGAGTCTGGAGGGGCCTGCTCACCCCTGCCATCTCCCCCAGCCCAAGCAGTTCCGGAAGATGATCCAGCAGACGTTCCAGCAGTACGCCTCGCTCAGGGAGGAGGAGTGCGTCATGAAGTTCTTCAACACCCTGGCTGGCTTTGCCCACATCGACCAGGAGACCTATCGCTGTGAACTCATTGTAATTCTCTCCTCCACCTGAATGCCAAGCCTCTCGGGAAAGGGAGCCAGGAGGCCATCGAGGGCAGGGGGGGGGGGGGGGGGGGGGGGGGGGGGGGGGGGGGGGGGGGGGGGGGGGGGGGGGGGGGGGGGGGGGGGGGGGGAGGGGTGCTGCTGGGAAGGGGCTTTGCTGGCTTGTACTGACCTGCACGAAAATACAACAACCGTTAATCTGCTTGTGCCAGGAAAGAAAAGGGAATCTTGGCTCCAGCTCTGGGAGGGTGGGCAGGGTTTGGGGAGGAGGATAATCTGTGTGGCGGGGCTTTAGAGAGGAGGGCCCAGGAGATAGTAGCCTGAGTCCAGTTTAGTGGGCCTTTTCACATTTCTGAAATAAGAGCAGGGCAGGGCTTGAGCAGACATTCCCTCTCTCCTATTCCAGCAAGGATGGAACATCACTGTGGACCTGGTCATTGGCCCAAAAGGCATCCGCCAGATGACAAGTCAAGATGCAAAGGTAGAGAGAGATTGGGGCCACGCCCCACCCAGCCCCAGGCTGTGCTGTCTGCCCTGTCTGCTGCCTCCTACCCTGCCCTGCCCCGTCCATTCTTCCTGCCCCATTGCTGAGAGCAGAGGTCCTTGGTATGAGCAGCTGCAGGGACAGTGTTTGGCATAACAGCATGGGACTGACGGTTCTTTCCCTCCCTGTGATTGTCTCTTGCATAGAGGCTGAGAGAGCAGGATGGCTTGGGGGTGCAGAGCAGAGGGAAGGACTCTCTTACCGCTTTTCTGGCTCAGATACAAGCATTGTTCTTTCAATGGCAAGATGGGGCCATCACTCCCTTGAGAGTCGGAAGACCTGGGTCCAGTCCTGGCTCTACCACCAACTTGGCATTTGACCGTGGGCAAGTCCTGGCTCTCTCCAGACCCATGTTCTCATCTGCAAACCATGGGGCTTAGACTAGATGATCCTTCCAGTCTTCATAGTCTTTGACTCTCTCTTCATTCTCCTGAGATCCTCCCAGCTCCCACTTTTCCTTGTGCTCCCCCCCCACCCCATATTGACCAATTTCCATGGCCTGATCCCCAGAGTGAGATGGTCTGAAGCACCTGCCCCCGATCCTTTCCACAGCCCACCTGCCTAGCTGAGTTCAAGCAGATCAAGTCCATCAGGTGTCTCCTGCTGGAGGAGGGCCAGGCAGTACTGCAGTTGGACATCGAAGGCGCCCCCCAGGTGAGCATCTCTGGGAGCCTGGAAGCTCAGAAACAAGGGGGCACAACTGCAAGCTGGGCGTTCCCGTGCAGGTGCTCAGAAAGCCAGGGGTTCTCTGGCTCCTGAGATCTTGTTAAGAAAACTGCACCTAGTTCTTGGACAAGGTACCAGGATGATGACACGTTAGAAGGAAGATGTCTCATGACACAAAGCTGTTTTAAAAAGTGACAAGAGAAAGCTGAGTTTATTTTGAGGGGAGGGGAGGGATAAAAGTGACCAGAAATCAAGGTACTAATCAGAGGCCTAACTTTGAACAAGTGAACAATGATGCTGAATCAAGACCCCAAGGACCCACGGTTTCTGTGGGTGGGAGAATCAGAGAGACCTCAGACCGAGACAGATTTCTATCTCTCCTCTCATCCATCTATCCCCTGCTCCACTCCCCCACCCCGTTCCCCTTTCTGTTTCTGCTCTTGCATATTTTGTACCTACCAGGTACAAGGCGAGACCAAAATAAGGCAGACCTGGAACTGTCCTTCCTAGAGTTTAAGGCAATCAGTTGGGAGGGATGACACGATCGCCCTCTGGTGGCTACAGGGAATGCAAGCCAAACCCCGGGAGAGGCATGGATGGATTCTGGCTGGGGATGGATGGCAGGGGTCTGCAGTTTCTTCTCTTTTCCTGTGAGGTAGACTCCAGCCAAGGCTCTGGGGTCTCATGCTTAGCTGCTCTCTTCTCTGCAGTCCTTGTCCATCAAAACCTCCTCTCTGGCAGAAGCCGAGAACATGGCTGACCTCATAGACGGTTACTGCCGGCTGCAGGGGGAGCACAAAACCTCTCTCATCATTCATCCCAAGAAAGGTGCGTTTCCACTTAGAGGCAAACTGGCCCAGTGGGCAGATGACCACACAGCTGAGCCAGGCTGCCTCTCCCCCCAACCCCTCCCCACTTTGTCCCCCTCTGTCCCCCCTCCCCCAGCAGGGGAAGCTAAGCCATTGACCAATATGTGACTGAAGTGGCTGGGACAGTGTGTGACAGTGCTCACCTAGCCCTGCGGGTTGTTGCCTGTTGTCCCATTCTGGGGCCCAAGCTTCAGACCCTGGCCCACTGGACAGTGGCGGCCTGGAGGCCAGCTTCAGGAGGAAAGGCGTTGGTAGCCCCAGGAAGATGGAAGCAGTTGCTAGAACCTGGCTGGTCCCTCTTGCATCTCTGCTTTGGAATGGGATCAGGAAGCAGGGGTCTGGGCTGGAGCTTGTGGATGGTAGTAGGAGGAAATCTAATAATTTCAACAAAGAAGATTCCAATTCAGACCAAAAGTGACCCATCTTCCACTCGGACTTTCAGAGAGTGCAGAAGGGGGGGGGGGAGAGGTCTTCCTCGTGTGGGCTCACAGGAGCAGTGAGGTCAACCATCCCCCCAGGACCCTGAGTCCCTGGCTCCAGCTCCTTTCCTTCCTCCCCTCTTCCCAGATGGTGAGAAGCGGACCAGCCTACCCCAGATCCCCGTGCTGTGAGTACAAGCAGATGGCAGGGAACAGGCCCTGCACTCCGCCTGTCTTCCCGGGAGAAGGCAGAACAGCCCGTGGTGTCTGGGTCCCAGTGGAGAACGCTGGGACCCCAGCATTTCACAGTGGCAATTTTTTTTTTTTGCCAGTAAATTTCTGCCAGTAAATTCTTGCAGGGATATTTCTATGTACTAATGCCACCTGGCATCTAATCATAGGGGTTATTGCTGCTGCCCCTTCCCCCCTGCCCCCTGGCAGCCTGGGCTATGATCCCGGGTTATTGCCATCAGGACAGGCTGATTCCCCAGGCAGGCAGTGGGCAGCGGGCCCTCCAGGCGGAAGGTGGGAGAGGGTGGGCCGCCTAGGGACCACTGCCAGGCTCTGAGCTCACTTGAGCTCACTTGAGCTCTCTCATCTCCTCCTACAGAAGCCTGGAGGCGCAGCGGCCCTGCCTCTCTGAAAGCTGCAGCATAGGTAAGCCTGCCCATGTGCTGCCATTCCTGCACCCAGAGCCTTTCTTCTGCCTGCTCTCATCACATTGTCAAGGATTCCCTCAAACTTACAGAAAAATGAACTTCCCCTCTGATGTCTTAGTGTGATCAGCCATCATACTAGCTGTGTTTTGAATAGGTAGTTTGTGGCACCCTGTCTGTTTGGGTCAGCTCAGGCTGCCAGAACAAAACACTCCACGCTGGGGGGCTTAATCAACGGACATTTATTTCTCACTGTCCAGAAGGCAGAAGTCCAAGGTCACGGTGCCAGCAGGGTCAGGCCCTGTGAGCACTCTCTTCCTGGTTTGCAGACAGCCGCCTTCTCTCTGTGTCCTCACCTGGAGGAGAGATGGGGAGCTCTGGTCTCTTCCTCTTCTCAGCAGGGCGCTGTTCCCATCATCGGGCTCCTCCCTCATGACCTCATCGGAACTGAATCATGCTGGGTGTCAGGGCTTCAACATACAAGGTTGGGGGGAGCGGTGGTCATGAACACTCAATCCGTAGCAGTGTTAGATACACAGCAGGTGTTCTTTCATTTGATCTTTAGGACATTCCTCAGAAAGATTCGGTTTACAGAAAAGTAAACCGAGATTCAGGGAGGCTAACCAACTTGTTCTGAATAATGCGACGGGGCGGTAGCAAGCAGAGGCCCCAGCGAGGTACCCTGGGCTCGTGGCCACTCTAACCTGCCACCAGCGCCTGGTTCTCGCCTGGCTCCTCCCCTCACCCCTCCCACTGATGGCACCCTTGGTTCCTATAGCCTAATGTGGGAGCCACACACCTGGTTTCCGGTGGTGCCCTCGGAGGGCATCTTGCCCATGGGATGTTCTTTTCCTGTCATTGCAGAATCAGACATTTACGCCGAGATTCCTGATGAGACTCTGCGAAGGACAGGAGGTAGATCCTTGACCCACCACCTTGGCCACAGCCAGGGCCCTGTGAAGTGACATTATGGGGACACATGTGACACCACGGGGGGGGGGTGGACTTCTTTCTTTCTTTGTGCTCTCCTATGTGTGTCTCAGACAGGGACACCCTGAGTGAGGCACCTTTGATTTGAAAACCAAGATAACTCTTTTATCCCCACACTATTGCCCCTCATGTGCCTGTGGAGAGCCTAAGACTGTGGACATGGGACTACAGAGGGGATAGAGTGATTGCTCTTTCTCAGTTCTGAACCAATAGAATGTACTAGAGCCCCTTCCCCAGCCCAGCCCAGCCCCTGGTTCTTGGCTGAGGTGTGGCTGGGGGTCTGGTTACACCTGAGCAGGGCCTGGCATTGCGGCCTGTGGGCATTCAGGTTCCCGGGTGTCAGCGGTTTCTGAATTCTGGGTCTCTGCTTTCTCCCTCTACATGTGCAGGCTCACAGTATGGCATCGCCCGGGAAGATGTGGTTCTGAACCGTATCCTCGGGGAAGGCTTTTTTGGGGAGGTCTACGAAGGTGCCTACACCAATCACGTGAGTTCCGCCTCATCCCTGACACTGCCCTTCCATGTTCTGTCAGAGGAGGGGGAGGGCGAATCGTCCGGGGCTGGAGGGCGCCATCACGATGTGTGGGTCCTCATGCACTTGGCATTTGCATATTTACGAACACTCAGGGAGTGAGGGACACAAGAGTCATTGCCAGGCAGGAGAGTGATGCCAGGGATCAAAATAGAGGCAGCACCAGGAGCGGGGCCACTGGCTCTGGGTGGGAGAAGACAAACCCTGGAGACATGACAACTCGCAGTTCTGAGAGAAGGAAGGCAGATCTGAGGCAGGAGTCGGTGGGGAGGCCACAGAAGGGGCGGGGGGGGGGGCAGGACAAAGCTGGTGGTTTTGTTAGGTGTGGGGAGAAGGCAGAGCTGAAGTCAAGGGGC
Source organism: Murina feae (assembly GCA_004026665.1). NCBI lineage: Eukaryota > Metazoa > Chordata > Mammalia > Chiroptera > Vespertilionidae > Murina > Murina feae. The sequence goes on from PVJC01020476.1 coordinate 19,964, forward strand.
AGGAAAAATGTGAAAACTAACAATAAAGAGGGAAAGAGACCCGAACGCCATGTCTAATGATGGCCTTACAGGCGCTCCACACACGCCTGCCAACCTCGGGGAGATCTCTGCCCCCTTAGCTTCCGTTTCCTCCTCTGCACAGTCAGGGGCTTCAGCTGATCCCAAAAGTCCTTTCCAGTCCCAACATGCATCCTGGTCAAGAAGAAGGAGAGCGGGGAGGACAGGACAGGCAGAGAAGAGAGGAGAAGGGGCGAGAAGAGGAAGGGGGGGATGTGCTATGCAGAGACCCAGAGGCCAGGAGTCCCCTGCCATCCCTTGGCTGGGAAAACGATGGTGACACCGGGAAGGGACACTTTCCTTGGGGCACTCGGCTGGACCGAGGGGCCCTGAGCTCACTCTCACTGCAGAAAGGGGAGAAAATCAGTGTTGCTGTGAAGACCTGCAAGAAGGACTGCACACAGGACAACAAGGAGAAGTTCATGAGTGAGGCGGGTAGGTGTCCCCCGACGAGGAGAAGACCCCCTCCCCAGGCGACACAGACCTCCAGGATGAGAGAGAGGCCTGGAATTCGGGAAGGGGGTGGTGTGAGCAGTTCTGGGACCCACACCAGAGGAGGCCTGTCCCTCCCCATCTCTCCCAGCTGGGAGCAGAAAGCGCGGTTCTCACCCTGGACCTTAGAACCCTCCGGCCCTCCCCTTTCACCCCGATTGCAGTGATCATGAGGAACCTGGACCACCCGCACATTGTGAAGCTGATAGGCATCATCGAAGAGGAGCCCATCTGGATCGTGATGGAATTGTATTCCCACGGGGAGGTGAGCTGGAGGCAGCGTGGGGGGACCTTGTGGTGGCAGCTGTACCACAGCTGAGCAGGGCCACGGGCGTTTAGGAGGGGCCCTTGACTCCCAGCTGCCTGCCTTCTGTATTCGGCTGAAACAACCCAGGGACCATTTGTAGAGGAGATTCCTGGACCCTCTTGCCAGCCCGGGTTTGCCCTCCCCTCCCCTCCCCACCACCCCTGCCTCTGGTGGGGCTCCCTGGCTCATGCTGAGGCCATGTCCAGGCCTTGATGGTATCTTCCTCCTTCCAACAGCTGGGCCACTACCTGGAGCGAAACAAGAGCTCCCTGAAGGTGCTCACGCTCGTCCTGTACTCGCTGCAGATCTGCAAGGCCATGGCCTACCTGGAGAGCATCAACTGTGTCCACAGGTGCGGCTGCGGGGGAGCCGGGCCCCTCCATCCGATCCTGGAGTTGGGGGTAAAGCAGGGTCTGGGTGTCCCACAGACCAGAGTGGAAACCCCAGCTCTGGTCCCGTCTAATGGGACACCTTGAGCACCTGCCATGAGCTTGTTTCCTCATCTGAGAAGTGGAAACGGGCATGTGTGCCTCACAGGATGTTCCTCAGGGTGAACCTGAAGTCCTAGGCGTCTGATTGTAACTCAGCGCATTCAGCCTGCTTCCCTGTGGGTTCCGGGAAATCGCTTCCTGCTGGCTCTCCTCCCGTGCGCCATTCGGGGGCACAGGAGCCTGCCAGGAGGGACTGAGTTAGGGCCTCGCTGGCAAGATCCTGAGGTCTGGGCCCTTCCAGCCAGAGTGGCTGATGCTGCCTGGCACCCCTAGTCTGCCACGTCCAGTCCTCTCTCTGTCTGTGAAGCCGGCCCCTTCTCCTGACTCCCTGAAAGGAAGTCCCTACCACCTTTCCTGATCCCGTCGAGGAAAAAGGGGTGTGCTCTCAGAGCACAAGGTATACGGTGAATTCTTCCATCCAGCACTACCAATGCCAGCGATGTGGCCTTGGGAGTGCTATTAGGCAAAGCAATGCTGGGGGATATAAACATTCAGTCATTCGTTCACTCATTCAGTCATTCAACAAATGTTACGGAATTCTCACCCTGTGCTTCCAGGTGCTGTCCTAGGCCCTGGGAGAAAATTATACTCAAAACAGCCTGATTGGCGTTGCTTAGTGGTTGAGTGTTGACCTATGAACCAGGAGGTCACGGTTCAATTCCTGGTCAGGGTTACATGCCTGGGTTACTAGCTCCATCCCTAGTGTGGAGCGTGAATAAGGCAGCAAATCAATGATTCTCTTTCATTATTGATGTTTCTCTCTCTCCTTCCTTCTTCTCTGAAATCAATAGACATATATTACAAAAAAACAAACAACAGACAAAAATCCCTTTCGTGTGGAGCTTACCTCCCGGAATGAGGATAAAGCGTGAGACAGAAACAGTTGTGGGGTGAGGCTGGAGGGAGGACAGATTTGTTTCCTTCGTGTGACACCTTTTTAGTAATGAAGACCAACGACCGGCGGAGAGCCTGCCTGTGAGAAGCACGCAGACAGGCCAGTCCCCAGACTGATGTGATGCAGGGAAGGGAGAGCCCAGCTCTGGAGTGAGGCTGACGCCTTCCCCACCGTTTACCTGCTGGGTGGGCAGTTCCTCCCGCTCTCTGTGCCGAGCCAGGGGCTCCGAGGGTCTCTACACTGCTGCTCGGTGCTTGTGGCACGGGGCCATCCTGGCTCTCCAAGCTCTGAGGAAGTTAGCCCCGAGCTGCTGCTGCTCTGAGCCACAGCGGAAGCCCACACAGCCCTGCAGAAGGAGGAGAGCATAACTGGGACCAGGAAAGTTGTCCGGGTTCCTTCCTGGAGAAGTAGCAGGGTGACAGCATCGCTGGCAGAGGGGACAATAGAGTCACCAGGGCAGGAGAACATAGGGAGCAAGTTCTGGGAACCTGAAACAGGCCTCACGCTGTAGACACGTGAGAAAGGATGATGGGAGTTGAAGCTCAATGGTGAGATGAAAAGAGGTGGCGGAGAGCCTGGGGGTTGGAGAGCCACCCCAGCTCCCACCTGGGCTGGGCTTCAACAAGGTGGGTCAGGGAAGGGCTGACAACACAAGCGCCTGACTGTGCTCCCTGGCCAGCATGCTCCTTGGTCTCTCTGTCCATCTGCATCTGTCTGTCTGTCTGGGGCATTCTGAACGATCTGGTCTTCATATCCTTCTTCCAGGGACATCGCCGTCCGGAACATCCTGGTGGCCTCCGCGGAGTGTGTGAAGCTGGGGGACTTCGGCCTGTCGCGGTACATAGAGGAAGAGGACTACTATAAAGGTGAGGGCGGCCCACCTCTGCTTTGCCCTGAGGGGTCGCTGTGGGAGCCCCTTTCACATCCCGCGTGGCTCAGGGTTCCCGTTCAGGGTTCAGGTTCTGGAGAAGGCCGCACACAAAATGAAGAGAGAGACTAGAAGGAATTAATTTGGAAATTGGGGGGCCAGGCGGGGAGTCTAACTCTAGTGGGAAGGACTGTCGCTGCTCTGGCCTTGCTCAAAGCTTTTATTGAGGCAATGGGAAAACACCCATATCCTTTAGACAGGAGATTCCAACAATAGACAGGCAGCAAGAATTTACATATGATTAAGAGGTGGAGGTTGCTTTAACTACCAATGTTTCAACCTAACAATGAGTGAATAGCTGCAACCATCCACAGCAATTAAGGTTGACCAGCCTTCCGGCATATTTCTCTGTTAGTGACAATGATCGGTCTCCAGCAGATCGCTGAAGCCCCAGCCCCAGAAAACATGGCGATGGTCCAGGGTCTGTAGGTCCTTGGGTCTCCAGAGAATAGGCAGTATTTTTGGATAATTCTGCATCTTTCTTCCCTAAATATCTCCTGACACCTCCATGCCCACCCCCAGCCTCTGTGACGCGCCTACCCATCAAGTGGATGTCGCCCGAGTCCATTAACTTCCGCCGCTTCACCACGGCCAGTGACGTCTGGATGTTTGGTGAGTTGAGTCTCGGGAGGGTGTGGAAGCGGGTTTCGATTCTCACCTCCGTGACCAGGCCAAGGGGAGGTGCAGAGAGCAGGGGCTGGGCTCCCACTGCTGGGCTGCAGGGTTCTGTTTGATGGTGGCCCCTGGGAAGTGTGAGAAGTGAGAGGCCAGTGGTGGGTCGGGGTGATATGGGCAGAGGGCCGGCCGGACAGTGTTGGCTAATCTTCCTGGAGGAGGTTCCTGAGCTGAATGTGTCCTGCACCAACCAGCCCCAGGGACTAGTGTGGGGACAAGGCGGGGGTGGGGGGGTGGGGTTGGTAGTGGAATGGGAGGGGATCCTCAAAGGCAAACTTTGAAGGAGGTGCAGGGAAAGGCGAGGACAAAAGCCGGTGACAGACAGCCCCCTGCAGAGCACACAGCCTCATAGATGACCCCTCTTGGTCCCCCACAATCTCATTCTTCTTCTTCCCAGCTTCCACAGAAGGAAGCTGAGGCCCAGGCAGGTCCGGGCCTTCCCCTCCATCACATAGGGAGCAAGTTCGGGCTTCAAACCCCCAGCTTTGTGGTGGAGGCTTCCCTCCTTCCTGAGAGAAGGCACTAGTGGTCCCACAACCTGCCTTGGGCTGCCCCACCCTGCCCCACAGAAACCCAATAGCTGCATGTGGAGGGGACATAGACAGGGGACCTTAATTCACTTACAGATGCAGGTGGCCGGTCCCTCGGCAATCACCATGGTGAATAAAGCTCCAGGGGTGCTCAAGGGGGAGGCGAGGGAACACGGGAGCTCCTCCCACAGGGACCCCGAGCAGATTCCTCTGGTTGCTCCTGGGGGGGCCGGACTGACCTCTCCAGGGGTGAGCCCCGCCCCCCGACCCCGCATGGGCCCTGACCCCTGTCCTCCTGCTCACAGCCGTGTGCATGTGGGAGATCCTGAGCTTTGGCAAGCAGCCCTTCTTCTGGCTGGAGAACAAGGACGTCATCGGGGTGCTGGAGAAGGGCGACCGGCTGCCCAAACCCGAGCTCTGCCCACCTGTCCTCTACACCCTGATGACCCGCTGCTGGGACTATGACCCCAGTGAGCGGCCCCGCTTCAACGAGCTTGTGTGCAGCCTCAGGTGAGCATGGAGCAGGGGTGGGGGCTGTGGGCACGGGGCCCCACCTCGAGGGAGCTGGGCTTCCCAGCAGCAGCACTTGGAGGTTTATAATGTGAACAGGAGGTGTCCTTGTTCCCACCCTGTGCAGGAGAGGGTCAGGTTCAGAGCTGGGGACTCTCCCAGGGCAGTGACGGGTGGGGCTGGGACTTGCTCTGGGGCCTCCCCTCTGGTCCACACAGAGCCACGTGACCAAGTGGAATTGGCTGTCCCACCCAGCAGAAGCTCAGAACCTTGGTTCCTCCCAAATTGCAGGGAAGAGAGTCAGTGTGTGTGTGTGCGTGTGTGTGTGTGTGTGTGTGTGTGTGTGTGTTTAAAATATGTTTTTATTGATTTTTTTTTTCCTTCAGAGAGAGAGGAAGGGAGAGGGATAGAGAGATGGAAACATCAACAAGAAACATCAGTCAGCTGCCTCCTGCACGTCCCCTAATGGGGATTGAGCCCGCAGCCCAGGCATGTGCTCTGACTGGGAATTGAACCAGGGACCTCTTGGTTCAACCACTGAGCCACACTGGCCAGGCAAGAGAGTCCGTTTTGACTGTGAACACAGTGACCCAGGGGTCACCTCTCCCTTCTGAATGGGGCATCAGTGGCCTAAGGGTCTTCTCAGATGCCATCATTCCCCGGTACTGGGTCCCTGGTGAAGGGTGCGACTGGGGTCCATTTTAGAAGGTTCCCTGTTTCCTTAGTGGCTGCCTGGCATCCTCCTCCTCAGGTGACCTGACTTTGGGCATCTTTCCAGGCAGCCTTTTCCTGTCAAGGGCCAGATAGTCAGTACTTTGGGCTTTGGAGGCCGTGGCGTCTCTGCTGGGACTGCTCAGCGCAGCTTTGCAGTGAACGCAGCTGTGGGCAGTATGTAACGAATGCGTGTGGCTGGGTTTCAGTGGGACTTTATGTGTGGATGCTGAAATGTGAGTTTCATATCATTTTTGGTGACATGATATATTTTGTTCTTTTTCTTTTTTCAATCAGTAGGACACTTACACACCGTTCTTAGTTTGGGGACGTACGGAAAGAGGTGGTGGCCAGACTGACCTGCGGGTGGTGTCTGCTGACTCCTACCTCAGGGAATCTAATGCTTAGTTGATGTGAATAGTGCAACTTCAGATCCTATAAGACGCTGGCTTATGTTTAGGGCAAGGATAGCCCCTGGAAACTGCCTTTGGGAGGCACCCTGAGTGGGACCCTGAGAAGGCCCAGGCCGGGGCACTGGAATGACGCTTTGTTTATAGGGACGGGGCAGCAACCAGCGTGCAAGACCCCAGCTTAAAAGGCCTTCTGATCCTGTCTGTCCCTTTTTTGACGCCCCCCATTAATTCTAGACTCATCTCTCGGCCCTTATAAGAGAGATTTAGGAAACCAGAGAATTCCAGGAGAAAAGTATTTGAAAGATGTAACTTGAGAAGGCAGACGCTCTGGGGCGATGAGTTGGTGGGGGGCTCTTAATTCATTCTGGGGCTTGCGAACCCGGGGGAGCTGTGACGGGGTGCCTCTCCCTGGGCCCAGAAGCACACTCCTCAGAGGCACTGGGCCAGCCCCCCATCGTGGATGGAGTGAGGAGATGACTTTTCTGATGTGGTCTGAAGGTTACCTGGAGACCCCAATGACCCCAGGATACCTCCCCCACGCCCCTGCCTGGCAGTCTGCCATTAGAGTTAAGAAAGGATTTAATGAGCGTTTCCCAATCTTCTGGGGTAAGAAGGACCCTTTTGATATCAAACTTTGAGAATTCCTGCATAGAATGTCAGTTACACTTTTAGACTGTTAAAACAATCTGTTGATTGACAAAATGCAGTGGACTGTATGATTAATTTTTTATTACACACAATATAACACATAGAAATCTGAAAACACAATATCAACTATTGTTCTATTCAGTAGTGCTGTTAAAATGATTTGTGGTTTGCTGGCGTGGCACCCCAGAGCGAAGCTGTCTTGGGCCTAAACATTTATTTTAATCATACACAATACTTGGTCTGCACCCATGTATGTGAGGTACACACGTGAGCGTGTGGATTCATGGACCCCGGCAACTATTCCAGAATCTTCTGGAGTCTGTGATTCCCGGGTTGGAAACCACTGGATGGGGTGAGAAAGGCAAGAAGCATGCATGTAGCCAAGATGGGAGTGACCCACGGCCCTTTCCCACCAGCACACACCAAGGACGTGCTGATGGAAAGTCTCATGGAAAAAGGGAGATGTAGACCCCAGGCCTTGGTCCTGACGTTGGCTGGGACATCAGAAATCTACTTAGGGGATCAGTGCCCATAGCAGGCACAGGAGGACAAGAGGCACGGGGAGGTGGGCTGGAGACACACTGCCACTGTCCCATTGGGCTGGGACTGTCTCTCCAAGGACTTTTCCCCACCGCGGATCTGTCCCTGTCATCCTCCCAGCCTCAGTGTGGACGCAAGCTCGGGACCCATATTCCAGCCTGTCTCAGAGGGGCTTCCCCAGCTCACGCTGCACAAGAGTTGGAAACGGGACCCGGTGGTCATCCTCCGGGCCCCCCAGGCTTTGGTGGGGTGCAGACGGGAGCCCCGGGAGCACCTTTGACCTTGTTTCTCTCTCCTATCTGACCTATTTGGCAGTGATGTTTATCAGATGGAGAAGGATCTTGCTATAGAGCAGGAGAGGAACGCTCGCTACCGACCTCCCAAAATCTTGGAGCCCATAGTCTTCCAGGACCCCCCGCCCAAGGTAAGCCAGGGTCTCACCGGGCCCCTGAATCACAGCAGAGCTGCGTCCTCATCTGGCCACTCCTGGCCTGACCATATCACTCCTCTCTCACAGCACAGAGAGGAGGTGCCCCTGCCATTCTCCCAGCCCCTCAACCCAGTCGTCCCTCAGCACTGAACTCGACCTCTGCCCCTTTGGTGCTCTGGCGGGTAGAATCTGAGACAGCGAGTTCGTCAAGCCTGTGTGGGCACCTCGGGCAGGAAGCCACCCTGGAAACACTTCCCTTGAGAGGCTCAAGCACTTTTATTTTTAGCATTTTTTAGGGACAAATTAGAACCCCTGAGGGCACATGGATGAGGAGTGTCCCTGGGCCCTGTAGGGGCAGCCTTCATGCCCATATCCATGACATCTGTGGGCACAGGAGCCCGTGCCCGCCACCACACCATTAGGTGAAGGATGGTGCCTGTATTCGTCAGCTCGGGCTGCCATCACAGAATTCCGCAGGCCAGTGGCTTGCACAACAGGCATTTGTGGAGGCTGGGAAGTCCAAGATCCAGGTGCCGGCAGAGCCAGTGTCTGTTGAGGATTCTTCCTGACTTGCAGATGGCCAACTTCTCGCTGTGTCCTCACAGGGCAGACAGAGCAAGAGCGCTGGTGTCTCTTGTTAGCAGCATAAGGACACTAATCCCACCCTAGGGCCCTACCTACCTCATGACCTCACCTAACGCTTTCTTCCCAAAAGCCCTGTCTTCCAATACTATCACCCTGAGGGCGGGGAGGGGGGTTTGGGGAGGGCTGCAACATAGGGATTTGGTGGGGACACCCATGTTCAGTCCATAGCAGGGCCCTTTGCCTGGTGTGCCTTTTCCCTTCCCTGAGTCAGGGCTCTGCTGCTGTGAGTGCCCGAGCCCCCTGTGGCCCCCTACCTCTGATGTCTGGCCTCCGCTGCTGTCGGGAGGCACTCCCACATCCAGAGGAGCTACATGCACAGAGACCAGTAACCCCTCCAGTGAGGCTGGCCTCTCTTACCCGCCCGTCACTCAGCATGCAGTGGGCACCCCATAAGTGAGGACGTTGTCCCTCATCCTTTTCATTCCGAATAAGCCCGACCTGTCTCTGACCGATGCTCCCCTTAGTGAGCGGTGCTCACCCAGGGAGAGCCGGGGACCGACTTCTCTCTGCGTTCTCTCTCCAGCCCAGCCGGCCCAAGTACAGACCCCCGCCACAGACCAACCTGCTGACACCCAACCTGCAGTTCCAGGTAAACATGCGCAGAGGCCCGGGAGAGCGCGGGGCCATGGCTGGTCTTGTCCTTCCTGGAAGTCTGCTCACGTGCTTTTGCGGAGCAGTAACCACCTGCTCAGGTCACGGAGGGACCAGCTTCGGTGCCATAAGAGAACAGCACCCAGAGACCAAAGGAATCACAATGCAGTTCCCCCAGGCCGTCCTCAGCCAAGACGTGCCTGAAGCCCAGGGCACCTGGCCACAGTGTTTGCTGCTGCTGCGCGCCCTGCCTACAGCTACTCTTCATGCCCAAAGCCTCCCTGCCCTCCTGCCCTGAGCAGAGCCTTCTGGGAAGGAGTCTCAGGCAGTT
>PVJC01020477.1:0-25000 GCA_004026665.1 Murina feae
AGGCTGGCCTGACCACGAGGCGGGGTTTTCCCTGCTTTCTGGTGGCTGGAGGAAGATGGGCAGTAGGCAAGCTTGGGAGGCAGGCCGCACCCAGCCCTGGCCACGCTCAAAAAAGAGAACAACATGCAGCGGAGGGCAAGAGTCTGAGAGATCAACATAGAGGGGGTGCCTGCTCCAAGCCTCCACGGTGTGCCTGGGGCAGGCCCCCGGCAGGTAGACACACACAGGAGGACTGCTCCGAGCCTCAGATGCGGCTGGGGGCAGGTCCCCAGTGGTGACAGACACACACACACACACACAGAAGGCACCTGGCAGACTGGGGCCATCATAGGACATCCACTGAGGGGTCCCAGACTGTGAGAGGGCACAGGCCGGGCTGAGGGACTCCCTCCACCCCGAGTGCACAAATTTTTGTGCACCGGGCCCCTAGTATTAATATAATTATGATCAGCCACCAGCTGCATCCCATTTTATCTACAGAAAATTATATGTCAAAGAGAGGATGCTGAGTTTAAATTTTTTTTTAAGGCCTAGGATCTGAAAAACAAAAGGAGTGAAAGGTAGTACAGGACAAGCCACTTCTTCCAAATAAAAGAACTTTCCTTTCCAGCAGGGGTCTAATGAGTAATGTAGTCACATAAACAGAACAGAAGTAGTAAAGAAATGAACCTATCTACTACCTATAACACAAGAACAGCTAGGATTAAGCTGCTTCTTCCCTTATGTATTAAGAGATCAACCAAAGAGCTTGTATGCATTTATGCATAACCCAACCCATGGACCAAGACAATGGGGTGGTGAGGGCCTAGAGGGATGGTAGGAGCAGGCTGGAAGAGGTCAATAGGGGTAAAAGGGGACTTATGTAATACTTTCAATAATAAAGATAAAAAATAAAAGAATAGCAAACACAAGCTCAAATTCTTACTAAGCTTGCCCAGCTATTTTATTTTATTTATTCTTTTATTGATTGACTAGATGCCCAGTGCACAAAAATTTGTGCACTCAGTGGGGGGGAGGGGTGTCCCTCAGCCCGGCCTATGCCTTCTTGCAGTCTGGGACCCCTCAGGGGATGTCCACTTGCTGGCTTAGGCCCGCTCCTTGGGGTATTATGCCTAAGATGGCAGTCAGACATCCCTCTGGCATCCCAGGAATCCTCAGGGGATGACCACTTGCCAGTAGTGAGCAGGCCTAAGCTGCAATAGGACATCTTTAGCACTGCTGAGGAGGCAGAAGAGCTTCCCGTCACCACCGCTGTGCTGGCAGCCATCAACCTGGCTGTGGCTGAGCAGAACTCCCCCTGTGGGAGCTCATTAACACCAGGGGGCATCTCTTGCATTGAGCATCTGCCCCTGGTGGTCAGTGTGTGTCATATTGACCAGTTGTTCTGCTGTTAGGGTCAATTTGCTCTTTTATTATATAGGACAGAGTCCTGGTGCACAGGTGGGGGTCGGCTGGTTTGCCCTGAAGGGTGTTTTGCTGGGGTGCATGGCCAGCCTGGGTGAGGGGCTCATGGCTGTTTACAGGGTGGTCACAGTCTCTTCAGTGTAGGGGTCCCCACTGGGGTGCCTGGTCAGCCTGGGTGAGGGGCTGATGGCTGTTTGCAGGCTGGTCAAACCCCTCAGGGGAGGACCCTCACCCCATGGGAGTGTGGCCAGCCTGGCTGAGGGGTTGAGGGCCGTTATCTGGCTGTCCATGACCGCAGGCTAGAAGCAGGTATCTGGGATTTATTTAACCTCTATAATTGAAACTTTGTTGCCTTGGTCCTGCTCAAAGCTGCCAGCTGGAAGCAGGTATCTGGGGTTTTTTACCTTCTGTAATTGAAACTTTGTTGCCTTGAGCGGAGTTCAGGGACCTCAGGACAGGTGGGAATCTTGGCTTCCTCCATTGCTGGGGCAATGCAAGCCTCCTGCCTCACTACAGCTCCCTGACTGCCACCATCTTTGTGATGGAGTGAGGGTTAATTTACATATTGCATTTTTGCCTGGCCAGAAGACCCCCAAGCATCCACTGATCTCCCGCTTCACAGAGTCCAGGCCTCTGAGATCACCGGCTCTGATCCTGCCCCCTGCCATTGCCAGCTCTGCCCTTGTCCCACTGGCAGCCTCTTGCCAAGGCTACAGGTCTGGGCAGGAGACCCCCAGCTCCCTGTGATAGCCAGCTATGCCCTTGCCCCACTACAGCCTCTGGCAAGGCTGTAGCCCTGGGAAGGGGACCCCAGACCCCTGTTTTGCTGGCTCCACTAGTGCCCAGACCCCTGTGATCACAATTGCAGGCTCCACCCCTGCCCAGGCCTGAGGCCTCTGGCCCAGGCCTTATGCCTGGGTAGGGCACCCTCATACCCCTCTGATCACCAGCTCCACCCTTTCCCATTCCTGAGGCCTTTGGTGAAGGCTTCTGGCCTGGACAGGGGACCCCCAGGCCCCTCTGATCACCTGTTCCACCCCTTGGGCCTCTGGCGCCCCTGCCACCTGCCTGGCTAATAGGCCTGACCACTTCAGTGGTGGGGTTGAGCCGGACTGGGCACCACCATCTTATGGCTATGGGCACCGCCATCGTGGCTATGGGGGTGGCCATCTTTGTGATGGAGTGACACCTAATTTGCATATTACTCTTTTATTAGATAGGAGGATGTGGCTATGGGCACCACCATCTTCTGACCATGAGGGCGACCATCTTTGTGACAGAGTGATGCCTAATTTGCATATTACTGTTTTATAAGACAGGATTGGTTTGATAATTGAAGATTATTAGGTTGATGTTTATTAATTTGTTTTTAAATAAAACTATAAGCCACATAGGAAATCAGTCACTTTCACAAATAAAATTTTGCTTTACTCTCATACAAGTTGCATATCTATTATAAACCTAATTCTGTGTTATTATGGAATGGAATGAATCAGTAACAAAGTTTTGCTTACATCTCTCCTTTTATTCCCAAGGATTAGCTTCTGAAATTCAGAAATATATAGGTAAAAATATGTTTGGTTCTCCCAACTCACCACAACTTCAGAACCAATCCCATTGCATTGTTCAGGAGTTAACTAATATATACAGCAGGTAGTGGTCATAGATATACACCCCAAAATTCAGAAAAGTCTTTGTAGAAATATTCAACATTTTGGATTGGTTATTTAGTTAAGAGAGTAACTAATTTAACACCCCCTCCCTGTTGTTTTTTTCCAGTTTTGGTTATATTTTTCTCCTGATTCATCTTGATTATCCTTGGGTAAGGCTAGAGGAAAATATTTTTACTTGCCCAAAAGTAAAGAGCACATTTAAGAAGTTTCTTAATTTCCATAAAATTCACTACCATTGTCTGTGAGGAATAAATAGCTTGGATACCAAGCCAATAGTTAAAATTTGCATAAAAAAGCATTGTAACATCAAAGTGGAGTTTCAGTTAGAAATGAATAAAGGCACCCTTGGGCTTAACAGAAGAGATCCTTTCATTTACAAGTCTCAAGAGGACTTCCCTAGAGAGAACCCATGCTGATATTCTGCATCAGCTCATCTAATACAAGTGTGGAACACAAAGTGGAAGCGAATTTCATTGTAAATTTGTTCACTGCTGAGATTGACTCACAAGAAGTTCATTTCTAGTGGGTCCCAAAGGATGGCATTCACGCAGCATTGTTTAAGCAAACTCATTACTGTGCAAGCAGTGCCTTGTAAACCTTCCAACTAAAACAATAGATTCAACAGTATAAACATGCTGCTTTGAACAATAACTTTAAACCAAAGAAAAGCTGTAGTTATAACAGGAATCTACGCGTTTCTCATAAAGACTAATAACACTGGCACCAAGGCAAACTTCTTTTATCTACATATTTTTGAATGATTGCTGTGTGCTGAGGGATTTAAATTGGCACCAGAACAGACCTGATCCACTCTGTACAATGAGTCGTTCTGATTCTAAATCCTGAGCCCTTGTTCAAAGGCAGTCTTGTGCAATATCAGTAGCTCTAAGAGTTTTTAGCCCAATATCAAGATTTCCCAAACTCCTATTTCCATTTTATCTGGAAGTTTTGCCCCATTCCAAACTCTAGGATTCATCTTGCTTCTAGTTACGGGAAACTGAGGAAGTTGATAACAATTCATATTATGATATTTAGAAAGACATTAGGCCCTGATGGTCATCATGGTGTGGGATCAATGATGTCTGGTGTTTGGATACAGTAAATTTCTTAATGATACTAAACAGTTGTATACCAATAAAATGGAGAGTATCAAAGAAAAAATATATATTAATGAAGTTTGTGCCACGCCAGCAGGGCCAGGTTCGGTGAGCCTGAGGAGGAGCGGTGAAGGATTAAAGAAGACAGACAAGAGAATACAGCTGGGGCTAGGTGAATCTCCCGTACCTGGATGGACACAGAGAGACCCAGCCTACAAGCTGAAGCTTTATTTTATAGTCAGAACACACAAAGCAAAATAAGGGAAGTGGACAACATGTTTACAATGTTCTTGTGAGTTTCACCTTGTTTTGGCATCACTCACTGTTCCTCCCAAGGCCCATTAGCTACCTAGGAAGGAACTAGGGAGGACTGTAAGGTCAAGCTTAATTATGCTAGGATGGCTCTGCCCTCCAAGCTGGGACTTGTTTGTAGACCTGCCACAGGTCAGTCTGAGGCTTAACCCTAGAGCTGCTCCCTACAGAAGTTCAAGCCAAAATTTTATTCAAAATTATTTCAAGGGGATCAAAACTATAGCAATAGGAGAGAGAGACTGAATGCAACTCCTCTGGAACAAAAAGCAAGAGACTTCCAAACTCATTTGTTCTGTGGGCCTATTAGTGTCTCAATGTTTTTTTGTTGTTTTTTTCCACAAGCAAACCTAAGCCAAATGAAATACCTAACAATTCTAGGCAGTTAAAAAATTAGATCCAAAATAACAATACATGTTTATTTCCTAACAACTTAAAAAATAATTTTAAAAATGTAGTTAAAAGATATTTTCATTTCATTTTCAAAAAACTACAGCCCCAACTTGCTTGGCTCAGTGTATAGAGCGTTGTCTGCCTGTGGACTGAGAGGTCCAAGGTTTGATTCTGGTCAAGGGCATGTACCTTGGTTGCGGGCACATCCCCAGTAGGAGGTGTGCAGGAGGCAGCTGATCGATGTTTCTCTCTCATCGATGTTTCTCTCTCATCGATGTTTCTGACTCTCTATCCCTCTCCTTTCCTCTCTGTAAAAAATAAATAAAATATATTTTTAAAAATATGTTTAAAATAACTACAATTACTTCCTAATGGGATATGTGTACCTGAGTCCTGTGCTTAGTCTCAAACCTGGAATTAGAATGTATACCGTAATTTCACCTTTTGTAACCTAAGGAACTTCAGAGACTGAAAGAGCAAAAATGCATCCTTTCCAAGCATGCATCCAGTAAGGCGAATATAGTCACTGAGCATTTAAAGGGAATTCTCCCCTTTGAGCCTAGGGAGAAGACCACAGCCATAAACTGCTATTCAACCTCGTGTACTCCACCCAACCAGGACATTTTTAAAAGCTCTTACTTCCCTCCTTTTGGGAATTTAGTACCTGGAGAGACATGATACCACCAACACACAAATCATATATTTGATCATCTCATATTCTTACTGGCATTATCTTGGCAATCAATGACATTATAAAACATTAACCTCTTAAATGGTTCAATGATTTTTTTCTGCCACACTCATCAAAGTCCTGCTATTCTTTGTATGAGAAAAAAGGAATGAGTTTTGTGGGCCTTTTGTGGAATTACTATTGGAGTTTTTCATGGAACCACTAAATCCCAACCCTTTAAACCCCTTATAAGGTGCCCAGATTGTCCTTAAGTTCAACTCCTGAGGAATAAACCTGCGAACTTAAATGGAAAACCACCTTCTAATGACATCTAGGCACATCAGAATTCTGAAGAGGAAAACTGATTCATGATGGATGCCACTGTGCTCATATTGATGAATTTCTCTCATATCTATGAATAAAAATTTTCATGATTCAGTGAAAAAGGGAAACTAACCACCTAGCCACTGTTAGGACATACTATGCTTGGCCTCTCCTGTTTGGAAAAGTTGTCTGAAATATATTGTTATACATTTTCCTCCCAATAGCTTGAAGCAAACGGCCTGCACCTACAGAAGATATGAATCACTCCACAATCAACTAGGATGCCCCACTCTGCCTAAATTGTGTGCTCACCAGACATCCTGCTATCTTCCAAGAATACTCTGTTGTTCAGGCAGCTACCTCAGCTGGCTGGTGCAACCCTGCCCCAGTCCCTATATAAGAGAACTCCTTCAGTGCTGATGCTGACACACTGGCCTTAGACCACTGTGAGAGAATGTAATAAAATTTATTAAACTCTCATATCTATTGGCCTGGCTCCTGTTGGCATGAATCTAACAGTCACAAAATCTAAGGCTGCCTATAGCAATACTTCATATTCATATTTAGAAAACATCAGATTAACTAAATAAGTGCAGCTAAGAACCAGTTCGCATTCAAAAAAAAAGAGGGAGAGGAGAGAAAAGAAAGAATGGGGGAGAGAGGAAGGAAGAGGGAAGAAAGGAAGGAAGGAAGAAAAAACAGTGTTATTTATTCAGGTTTGTGGACAATTATTAGTATCAGTGTCTTTTCTGATGCTCTCTCCAATGCATATCCAGCAAAATGAAAGTGTTTTGTTTGTTTTTTAAATTTGGAACTTTTATTTTACTTTTTATATTTTTCTTTGAGTTTTGAGGTTTTTTTTATTGATTAAGGTATTACATATTTGTCCTTATCCCTTCATTGCCCCCCACTCCCACCCCCACTCATGCCCTCACTCCCCTGGTGTCTGTGCCCATTGGTTAGGTTTATATGCATGCATGCAAGTCCTTTAATTGATCTTCCCCACTAACCTCCACCCTTCCCTACCTTCCCTTTGAGGTTTGATGGTCTAATAAATACTACTCTGTCTCTGGATATGTTTTTGTTCATCATTTATGCTGTTCATTATATTCCACAAATCAGTGAGATCATGTGATATATATATATATATATATATATATATATATATATATATATATATATATCTTTCTCTGATTGGATTATTTTGCTTAGCATAATGCTCTCTGGTTCCATCCATGCTGTTGAAAGTGGTAAGAATTCTTTCTTTTTTCAGCATAGTATTCCGTTGTGTAGATGTACCACCGTTTTTTTAATCCACTCATCTGCTGATGGGCACTTAGGCTATTTCCAAATCTTAGCTATGGTAAATTGTGCTGCTATGAACATAGGGATGCATATGTCCTTTCTGATATATGGATGTCTTGGCTCTCAGGAAGCTTACATTATAATGGGTATTTCTAGTTTCTTGGGATATAGTCCTAGAAGCAGGACCACTGTGTCAAATGGGAGGTCCATTTTTATTTTTTTTGAGGAAACTCCATACTGTTCTCCACAGTGGTTGCATCAGTCTGCATTCCCACCAGCAGTATAAAAGGGTTCCTTTTTCTCCACATCCTTGCCAGCACTTGTCATTTATTGATTTGTTGATGATAGCCATTCTGACAAGTGTGAGATGGTACCTCATTGTTGTTTTGATTTGCAACTCTCAGATGATTAGTGACTTTGAGCATGTTTTCATATGTCTCTTGGCCTTCCTTATGTCCTCTTTCGCAAGGCAATCTATAGATTCCATGCACTCCCCATTAAAATACCAACAGCATATTTCACAGACCTAGAATGAACTCTCCAAAAATTCATCTAGAATAAATAAAGACCCTTAATAGTTGCAGCAATTCTGATAAAGAAGAACAAAGTTGAAGAAATCTCAATACCAGATATCAAGCTGTATTACAAAGCCACTGTTCTCAAAACTGCCTGGTACTGGCACAAGAACAGACATATAGATCAATGGAATAGAATAGAGAACCCAGAAATCAACCCAAACCACATGGCTCAATTAATATTTGACAAAGGAGGCAAGAACATACAATGGAGTGAAGACAATCTTTTCAATAAATGGTGTTGGAGAAATTGGACAGACACATGCAAAAAAATGAAACTAGACCATCAACTTACACCATTCACAAAAATAAACTCAAAATGGACAAAGGACTTTAACATAAGAAGCGAAACCATAAAAATATTAGAGGAATCCACAGCAGCAAAATCTCAGACATAAGCCAAAGCAATTTCTTCACCGATACAGCTCCTAGGGCATTGGAAACTAAAGAGAAAATAAACAAATGGAACTACATCAAAATAAAAAGCTTCTGCACAGAAAAAGAAACTATAACAAAACAACAAGAAAGCTCACTGCATGGGAGAACATATTTGCCAATGTTATCACTGATAAGGATTTAATCTTCAACATTTACAGGGAAGTCATACAACTTAACAAAAGAAATATAAACAACCCAATCAAAAAATGGACAATGCATATAGTAAATAGATACTTTTTGAAAGTGCTTTTTTCTCTTTTTTTCTTTTTTTTTTGAGTCTTCTGCTATTAAGGAGGCTTCTGAAACACCTGGAATGATGCTTCCCTTCTGGGTGCACTGCCAGACAGCAAGTAGCCAAATGCAGCACGTGGGCATGTCAGTCTGGTTAGAAGTAGTACATCACACAAAAATGTTTAAAATATCTAGTCTTAAGTTTTTCAGATCATTAATTTTTTCATTCAATTGTTTATTCATATGTTCAGTCAATATGTGAGAGCTTTTTCTGCATAAGATAATGAGCTAGGTATCGGGGATATAAGAGTGTTAAGGTCTTGGCTCTCAGGAAGCTTACATTATAATGAGAGTTTGATCAGTGTCACCTTTAGCTGGGAGCCCCACACTGTAGATAGATATATCTATATATCTATCTATCTATATCTATCTATCTATAGATATCTATCTCTATCTATCTATCTATCTCTATCTATCTATCTATCTATCTATCTATCTATCTATCTATCTATCTATCTATCTATGGCAAGTATAAAGACAATCCGGGTATTAAAGAACATGCGGGTGCTTTTTACTCTCAGGTTCTGGTGTTCAGCATTGGCTCGGAGCAACCTGTAATCCTAAACACCACTCAGACCCCACAGAAACACTTCATATCTTCTACCCTGTCTTCAAAACGTAAGTCCAGCATGTCTAAATGCCATGTAGGCTTGTGTGTTATGCTACTGGCAGTGTTAGAAGAGCAGACACTGTTTTGGAGTATGTGAGAGCATTTAACCGGCATAGGAGCATTGGTTAAGAGCAGAGCAAACCTTACTGAATTGTAAACTCCTTCCTTGCAGATAGCATGATGGAAGAGAGACTCTTAACTAACAAAGAACAACTTCCAGAAGTATTGAGCATTCACTTACTTGCTGAAGACCTGTTTTAATAAATGCTTCCAGAGATACACACAGGATTAGCACTGTATCCATGAGAGTTTCCTATGGCAATATGTAGCAATATTAAACAAGCCCAATTACTATTAAAGCTGTGTCTCTGTAAGCCCAGATGTATACTTGGACTGAATTATAGATTCTTTATATTGGAAGTGTATGGACACTGAACATGAGAATATTTAATAGTTTTTGTCTTATAAAAATTTTAATATTTCACTATTTTAAAATTTCAACTGTATTTAAATAATATTGACTTTAATTTGTATTAATTAATTATAACAAAACTCTGCAATCATTAGATAATTTTAAATATCCTAGAAAAAAATTTTTAATAGAAAATAAGTTTGTTTTCAAATTTTACATTATCCGTACTTTCATCTTTATAAAAATGTATTCAAAGTTTTTTCACTTTTAAAATAATCACTTTTTAAGCTTTTAGATCATGTTCATCAACAAAACACAAATTATTTGAAATCTTTATTAAAAAATACACTTAGTGAGTTGGCTGAAATGGAGAAAAAAAATCTATGGAATAATTAAATAATACTTCATCAGTACATTAAATGTGCTTCCATTTAATTTTTAAGCCCAAATTCTTATATTCAGCAATAGAAAAATAGCATGTAAGAGACATGTACAGTACAAATTAAATTCAGGCTTTATTTTGTCCAGATTTCTAGTCCTGTAAAAACCATAGTATTTCCATTTTTTATTTCATCATTATCAAGAAAAAAGGTGTTACATTTTATGTGGCATATTGTTAATTCCTTTTTGACTTTTAAATATTGGATGTGTAATATGTAGACTTCCATTTGACCCTTGTCCTCGGCCTCACAACAGTGTAGGACAGACCAGAAAGGACTAAACCATAAATAAAACTACATTTAAGTAGAGCTAAAACTGCAGGTAAATATCATTGATGTGAAAAAAATTAAAGTCAGGTGTGTGAAATGATGTGATGCGATGTGATAATGTTAAGTGACAAGATGCATTGACACAGTGACTGTGGAAGCAGGCCACAGCATAGACAGAAAACTGCTTCCTCCAGAGAAGGAAAGCACAGACAAGACTGAATAAGCAAAAGGGCCCACAGGAAGAAGATTCTGTCAATATCAGCCACAGTAATTATTTGGTATTTGTCTTTCTCCATAGATTTCTCTTTTAGAGATTTTTACTTTTTCTTTCATTCTTTTTTTTTTTTTTGGCAAAACAGCGGCAGGTTTCAAATCCTAACACACAGTAAGGAGCCTCCCTTCACCCCTCTGTTTCTGGGCCCATGTCTTCTCCGTGTTATCTAATCTAATAAAAGAATAATATGCAAATTAACCACCTCTCCCAGATGCCTAAACCATGCCCACCATCCAAGCCATGACCACAAGTCAATCAAAGTGGCTGTATGCAAATTAATCCAGCCAAGATGGCCGGCAGCCACGGAGCTAGAGTAAACAGCAGGCTTCCATTGCAACTGCCTACCTAGGCTAGCTGAGCCTCTGCTCATGGTAACAGTGTTTCAAATATAGAAGCCATGAGCTGAAATAAAAAGGAGGCTTCCTTACCTACCTAGGCCTTGGCTCAAGGCAACAGTGTTTCAATTACAGAAAATAAATAAACCCCAAAACCTGATTCCAGCCAGCCTCACTGGGATCTTGGGTCAATGGGAGCTTGGGCAGCCTGAAAGCCTGCAAACGACCCTCAGCTCCTCACCCAGGCTGCCCAGGTACCCCAGTAGGAACCCAAAACCTGAAGGGACTGTGGGCAGCCTGAAAATGGCCCGTAGTCTGTCACCCAGGCTTGCCACATCCCAGTGGGGTGAGGGTCCACACTGGGGGGCTTGGTCAGCCTGCAAACAGCCATCAGCCCCTCATGCAGGCTGGCCAGGCACGCCAGCAGGTGGACATTCCCTGAGGGGTCCAAGACTGTGAGAGGGCACAGGCCCCTAGTAACAACATAAGTGTATATGTGTGCCTAACGTGTGATAGGGTGATTGTAAGAGAACAAATGCACCTTGACTCAAATAAGATTTAATTTCATATAAGAGAAAATCTAGAAATACCCAAAGCCAGAGCCCATTGATAATGCTTTTCACTAATCAAATATATGATATAGGTAAGAGTATGCACATTGTTTAGAATTTTTGTCCAAAACTTATCTAAAAAAATTGATTTAGAAAAAATAAAAAAGAGATAATATTTTAGGTATAAGATAAAGAGTTACGTAGAACTTTTCAACAGGTTGCACAGCCTGGGAATTGGAGAGTCTGAAGGACTTAGTGGTTAGTTGTGGCATACACTTTGGAGGCACACAGGTATGGATTCAAGCCTTGTACAAATTACAAGCCACATTACCTTTATAAAAGGCAAGCCTCTCCGTACCCTCTTCCCATCGTGTGTAAAATGGAGTTAGTAAGACCCACCTCCAAGTTTAGTCTAAAAGAGGTAGTGTTCAGAAAAGTGCTTGGCACTTAGGAAAAGTAAGCATTGGATAATGTGTATATATTATTTTTTAAATGTATCTCTAGAAAAAATTGGAGAAATAGAAATTCATTTTTATAAGAATGATCCAGTTTCCATTAAAAAAATCAGGTGAGTTTTAAATCTCATTTCCTAAGAAAAAAACTCATAGTCATGGACAACAGTGTGGTAACGGCGAGGGGGGTACTGGGGGTGCAGGGAGATAGAGGACCTGGAGTGGTAGCAATACAATACAGTGTACAGATGATGTGCTGTAGAACGGTGCACCTGAAACCTGTCTAATTTTGCTAACCAGTGTCACCCTAATAAAGTCAATAAAAATGAAAAAAATGATTGAAAAATTTGGTCACTGATTGAGGAACATATGGAATGTGTAAAAATATATATAAATAAAAATATAATTGAAATGAAGAACATTTGATAACAGTGGCCACACTATCAGTTTTGTTGATTAATTAAATTAACACCTTAATAGCAAGGTTTTTCTTTAAAACACACGAGAAAATCACCAATTCCATCACCACTTATTTATTTTATCAGTGAAAAAATTACCTTTACCTAATTTGTTTCAGCAAACTAATCAAAATATTTCTGATGGCCCAGTGTGGCTCAGTAGGTTGAGCATGTCCTGTTCTCTGAAAGGTTGTCATTTCTGTTCCTCATCAGCGCACATGAAATTGTAATACATGGAAATAGCTATTGCACTTTTAGTTTTGCATAATTTTAAATATTTTATGCACATAATCAGGAATGCTTTTGCTTATCAAAGAGTATGGTCGGCATCTGTCCCTCCTTACTGTCCTGAATCTATTGAAGACTTCATTCATATTTCAATAATCTACAGTTTCTCATCTTTAGGACTCCCTCACTTAAGCCCAATTATATTCGCAGGAGAGAACATAAATTTGGGAAAAGAAAAATCATACTAACTCAGGAAAGTATTTCAGGGACTCTACATTATAAACTTTGGCTGAGTACATTACACCCCTTATAAAATTTCTCAAGCAGTCTAAACGTTGGAATAAATAGACAGAGGAGAGTAAGAAGGGAGAAAGAAATCTACAAGGCTCTTCTTGCAGAATACTGCACACATTGAGGCAGGGCCTCTGAGAGGCTGCCATGCCTCCTTGCTGAAGATACCTCTCCCCTGGCATCCATTGTCTCTTTTCTGTCACCGGTTCTCTTCCTTAAACATGGGGCTCTGCTTTCTGCTTTTTCTTTCCACTCTTGTTGACTATAAAGAATTCCAGATATTAGGAAAGAAAGATGCAACAATATTTGTATATGACTCAGGTGGTTTACAAATTAGTTTTGACAATAAAGGAAAATCTTTGGTTAGTAACTCTACTACTACTATTTGCATCAACATTTTTTTAAAAGATATCATTAATAGGGCTGAGAAATTAATTTTGATAACATATTTATTATAAGTTGTAAAGAAGAAGAATCACACCAAAAAAGGAGAGTTTTTCTTCTGTGGTCTCTATTTTCCATTTACTTAAAAAATTATGCTTATATTACTACCTTTTTATTATTTTTAAAAGTAGCTTTTATATCAATTCCCATCACCTTCTAGGTTTAGAAGCACACTGCATGAGCCTGTAAGATAACTGAGATCTACCTTATAAAACACTACTACTCTCTTACCATATGGGGCTGCAATGAAGTCATTCATACAGAAGAATGTCTCACTCAGATCGCCATCAAACAAATACTCAAGGCTGCTGGCTAAAGGACAAGAAGAGCAGAGGAGGAGAGCAGGAGAAAACTGTACATTTGTCAGGACTGACAGCTTGCTTTATAGTGAGCCCACCATCTCTTTAAAGCAATTCCTACTTAGTTTATGGGAGATTGGTATACAATGAAGGCAGCCACAACAAATCAATTCTGATATGATTGCGTTTTAGCCACAGTCATATTTCTCCTAGAAATCTTGCCAGAATCAGCTACTCATTTTATAGGAACATTGATTTCCCTACCTTTACTCTCTTACTCTATTCTATCTTCTAGTCAGCAGGGCTCCTCCTTTAAGAAAAATCCTGTAGGTCCCAAAAATCTCCCCAAGGAGTGGCTACAACCCAGTAAATTCTTTTCATCAAGTACAAGCACAGGTAGAATGCCATTTCAGCCAATGATATTTTAAAAGGATCCTAATAAAGTGGTTTTGCACGCGAGTAAATTGTCCATAGTGACAATACATATTTCCCATCTTTTTCATAGCTATATCGTTACCATTAAAATTCCTCCTAACAGTTTAAACTGTTTGACATTGTTTCCCCGAGCCCTCTTCTATATCAACCCGGGCAGCACTTTCTTGATCGCATATGATGGCAGACTCCTTTCTCACAAAGAAGCGTATAGAGAGCCTTAGGATGAGACGATCTTTTTCAATGGAGAACACTGGCAATGGAAGATTCAGATCACTGCCTGCATCCATTGCTCTCACTGGATTTAAAGTTTGCCTACCCTCACCTTTGTCACCATTATAGAAATGCATAGCTTCTGGGGTTCTTCATTTATTAATCTCTGTTCAGCATGCAAGTCTCAAAATCTGCTGTGACTCTGGATATTAATCCCTGCTGGCTTCCGACTTCCATACTTTCAAATGGTCAGGAGCTCTCAGGCACCGCTGAATTAAACATACTCTGCAGTTCATAGTATATTAAAAATCAATTGGTGCCAGGTTCTTGTTTTACTTATTTCCTTTTCTAGCTAAGCCCCAGTCTTAATCTTCCCCATTTCCTAAAATGCATTTAAGATACATTCCTGAATCTGTGTGGATCCTTGAAACACACACGCACACACACGCACACACACGAACCTTTAACTGCTTTGAGCACTGCATAGTATTACTTAGTGGTTGGTCATTTAAGGTACAGTCAATTTTGTCCTTATGCCATCTTGATATTAGCCCATGGAACTACTGCTGTGATAAGTGTTATGTTTTTCCCTTTCATGTGAAGGAATGGACAGTAAGGAAGAGAGAGAGAAAAAAAAAATCTAAAAACTCAGCCTGCTCACTCTCCCTTTCCTAGTGTTCTGCTCCCTTTCACTCTGAGCTTCCAGTTTTTCTTTTTTTTCTTCCCACTCAAACAACCAGTATGCAACTAATCACCTCCTGTTATTCTTAAAAGCTATTAATTGTCTTTCTCTCACTCTCTCTCTCTTTTTTTTAGGTTGAAACATTCATCGGTTTTGCACAAGAGTCTGTGTGGTCTCAAGGTTAGTTACACAGAGAGAGACAGAAGTCCACGCTTATGCACCTTCATGGCAGGATTTGCAACCACCATGTTCTTCTTCTGCTCTCCCTTGGGTTGGTAGATTGGATTATTGCTTAGCAAACACTCGCTCATTCCCTCCAAACCTTGTTCTCCATGGAAAGAAAACCCGCCCTGACCCACTAATGTTAGGTTGGGCCATGTAACTTCCTTTGTGCAATGGTATGTTAGTGTACAAGACAAGACTCATAACAAACCTGTGGGCACACCTTCTGGGACCTGGTATCCTGTGATGAGAAGAGCTCCTACCTGATTGCTTCTGCTGCTTGCTGTCTTAGCTCCAGAATGAATCTACTTGAGCAGACATGAGCCCAAACACTGGCTCTGGAACCAAAACAACCATCTCCACAGTCTAAAGCAGAGCTGCTCTCGCTGAATCACTGGTGTATGAATAAGAAGTGAGTTCTTATTTCTGTGGGCCACTGACATTTGTGATAGTTATGCAACAAAGACCAATTAACACAGAACTGACCATCAAAGTATGACTCTGCCATAATTAAAACCTAAAATATATGGCAGTGATTTGGGAACTGGCAGGTATGATAAGGAAATTGTCACATGCACTTGGAAATAATGATCTATGTAACACAGTGGCGAAACACTGGGTCAAACTGACTCTAGTAGTAATGAAGGACAAAACGTATGTACTGAATTGGCAGTGCTGAGCAGTGTCTTGAAAGTACATGCTAGTTGTTTTTAAGTATGTATACTAATGTGATCTTAATTTTCTATGTTACCTTGTGAGGGCTAAAGGATGCCCAGGTAGCTGGTAAACATTATTTTTTGCATGTGTCTGTGAGGATGTCTCTGGAAGAGATTAGCATTTGAATCAGTAGACCGAGTAAAGAAATCCATCCTCACCAATATGAGTGCCACGATCCAATCAACTGGGGGCCTAAACTGAAAAAGAAAGGTGGATGAAAGGAGAGCTTTCTCTTCTTGAGATGGGAGGGCCATATTTTCCCTGCTCTTGGATTAGAGCTCCTGCTTCTCAGGCCTTTGTACTCTGGGACTTAACATCATCAGCTCCTCTGGTCTTCAGGTTTTTGACCCAAGACTAAGTTGTATCACCAGATTTCCCGGTTATCTACCTTGCAGATGACAGATTGTGGGACTCCTTTGCCTCCATAATGATGTGACCAATTCCTCATGTGTCCTGTTAATTTGGAGAACCTCAACTAATACAATTAGATAAGACCATAAGAAAAGGATGCTTAAAAATGAATTAATCTATTATCTATCACAGTTTAGAGGAAATAGAGGCAGCCCAGAACTTACAAAGTTTAAAAACCCAACAACCTGTTTCTGTGTCAAAGATGAAATTGACAGTGTGTTTGTAACACTTCATTTAGACCTCTGGAAGAATTAAGATTATTCCAGTAGATTCTTTTGACTGCATAAAGGTGATTTGAGAAGAAAATTTGATGGCAGGTTTCAACAAAATCAAATATATCCAAATTACTGGTAAGTAAATCTAGAAAGAAAGAAAAGTTCATAAAAAATTGTGGCTATAGTTTTGAGCAACTAAATTTTACTAGAAACAAATGCATAGAACATACACACATTTTTATGAGAGCTATATTGGCAAAAGTGCAAGCAGCCATATTAAAACAGATTGTATGAGATGTAAAAGAAAGACTGGCTCCCGAATTGGTTAGATGCAGAAAGAGGTTGAAAAGCCAATGAGTGACATATTTTTCAATGCTTCCTTTATAAGTGATCAATGAAAATGATGAAAATTCAAGCACTCCCCAGAAGATGAATCCAAGAACTGTGAAAAACTATAGATGGTAAGCCATTGTTAGGAATTAATTGGAGCCTGATCAATGAATCTTATCTATACTATAGGAAGAGGCCCTTATAACATTTAACCAGGCAAATTTTAGAATTTTTATGCATCAGTGGATGCTATATTTTCTTCTTTTTTGATGGGATTGCTGATGTAGTTACCTCACCCAAGTTCCACTCTCTTAGGCTGGGTAGATAGGGAGCAAATAACTTGGTTTCTTAGTTCATAATTTTTTGGATTAAAAGGAAGTAAATTTAGGCCCAATGTAAATTATAAGATTCTAGACGCTGAGCTAGATACCATGATTGAATGAGATGTTTGCTATATTTTCCTTAAGGACAAAGTAATTGTTCATAAAGAAATGAAGTGAATACTTGCGAATAAGAGGGCACACTGAAAATTATATTACTTTTCAGTGTATATTCATCCCTCTCCCTCCTGAGCCATGGAAGGACTGTGTTTGTTTGCCTAATTGATGTCAGCTTAGATATGTACAATTGCTTTGGCCAATGGGACACTAATAGATGTGACAAAAACAAGGTCTGACATGTATGTTGATGGTTGCACTCTAGAGATCACTCTGAGAAGAGCTTCCTCGGGCCATTCTTTCATCTGGGCCCCAAAATGAAGAGACATGGATGAACACTGAACCTCCTTCATAACCAAGCTAAGTTAATATACACAGTCTGAAACACAGCCACCCTGGCTGAATCATATGTCCACATCTAAAAGCACATCCACCCAAATGAATAGCAAATATACAAAGAAGTAAATGTTCATTATTGTATGCCACTGAAATTTTGTGACTGTTTATTACAAAGAAACCTAACTGATATGCCTTGTCTAGCCAGATTGCAGATTTGCCTAGCTTTTCTCGTTCAAATATTTCTCTGGTAGGTGCCAATGCTAATGACACAGAATATTTCTTTGCAATGAAATAGATCTGGTCTATGACAGTTTAATAGTACCTGTCTACTCAGGTATTATGTTATTTTCACTCTATACGATAACATAAAAGAGTTCACTTATTTATGGAAACCTTTATATATACTTTAGATAATCAATACAATTCTCCTTTAAGTCTCTAAACTTAGTAGACAGCCCTAGTGGTTTGGCTCAGTAGATAGAGCATCAGCCTGCAGACTAAGGGGTCCAAGGTTTGATCTGGTCAAGGGCACATGCCCAGTTGCAGGCTCAATCCTTAGTAGGGGGCGTGCAGGAGGTATCCAATCAATGATTCTCTCTCATCATTGATGTTTCTATTTCTCTCTTCTCTCCCTTCCTCTCTGAAATCAACAAAAATTTTTGAAAAAATAAACTTAGTAGACAAATGATGCCAAGAAAATCATGAATTTTCTACACAAAATATAATTATTCAAACACTATGTACAATATATAAAGAAAGGTCCTCCAACTTCTTTCATGACTTATTATATAGAAAACATTAAAAATGTGTTTGAATAAATACTAAATGACTCATGAATTAATATGCTTGTGTTGCATAACTATAAGCAAATATAAAAGAGTGTGGGTGGTTTTCAGTGAACGTGTGCTTCAGCATACTCACTATATATTTTCTCCATTTATTGAAAACTTATCAAAGTCATAAGGTTTCTATCATACATATGTACAAAATTGAATCAATGATTTAGAATTTTTTTTTAATGTGTTTTTATTTATTTCAGAGAGGAAGGGAGAGGGAGAAAAGAATAGAAACATCAATTATGAGAGAATCATTGATCGGCTGTCTCCTGCACCCCCCCCCAACTGCTTCCAAACCTCCCTCCACACACACACACACACACACACACACACACACACACACACACACACACTGGGGATTGAGCCTGCAACTCGGGTATGTCCCCTGACCAGGAATCAAACAATCACTTTCTGGTTCATGGGTCAACATGCAACCACTGAGCCACACCGCCCGGCTAGAATATGTCTCTTTTTAAAGAAAGCCATGTTCTTTTTTTAAAATTATGAGTTTATTATCTGTATAAAAAGTTCTTAGCTCTCATTAAGGGACATGATTTTTGGGGCAAGGTTCTTCTGTCTCTGTACACACCAGTAAACAAGAAATAGTAGAGTCAACCACATATAGATTCTCAACCTGCTAAATGCCTGACTGAAGTTTCTGTTACTTTCTCAAGTGCATGGATTAGATTCATGTATATACAGCCACAGAGATTCATCAGTTAGCAGACCTTTCCTCTTGACTCTTTCATTGATGGATGGTAAATTGTGTCTGTGCATTCACCTAGCAAAGTCAGAAACTCTGGAGCCAGTGCTTTTTAAGATATTAATATCTGCCTGACAGGTTTGGCTTAGTGCATAGAGCTTTGGGCCATGGACTGAAAGGTCCTGGGTTTGATTTAGGTCCAGGCTCGATCCCCAGTAGGGGAAGTGCAGGAGGCAGCTGACTGATGTTTCTCAAGGGTGTTTTTAACTCTCTATCCCTCTCCCTTCCTCTCTATAAAGTCAATAAAAATATATATATTTAAAAGTATGTTAATACCTATGTTTATTCATTTATCTATGTGCTATGGACTGAATTGTGTCCACCCAATATTTACATGTAGGAGCCCTAAACCCTCAATGTGATTGCATTTGGAAATAGGCTTTTTAGGTGGTAATTAAGATTAAAAGAGGTTATTAGGTAGGGTCTTCATCTGATAGGATTGGTTAGTATATAAGAAGAGACAGACAGAGAGATCTCTCTCAGTACATATATACCAAGGAAATGAAACAGGTCCAGGCTCCCTGTTACCACTTGAGTCAAAATAAGCAGAGACAAGTTTGAATCATATGAATGTTTATTTCAATAATTCTGGCAGAATGGAGAGAGCAATGATCATCCGGTAAATTCTGCTCTAACCTGCCTACTAGCTGGCTAATCATATATGTATTAGAGGCCCAGTGTGCGAAATTCATGCACAGATAGGGTCCTTAGGCCTGGCAGGTGATCAGAACCGACAGGTGCATTCCACCTGCTGGCTGAGGCCTTCCTACTCTGGCAGCTGGCTGCCACCCAGGTCCTTTCTTCATTCCATACCAGCCCCTGGTGGTCAGTGCACATCTTAGTGAGTGGTCGAACTCCTAGTCTTCTGGTCGAACTCCCAAGGGGACACTTTGCATAATATATATATATATATATATATATATATATATATATATATATATTCACAAAAGGCCCAGTGAACAAAAATTTGTGCACTTGGGAGGTCCCTCAGCCTAACCTGTGCCCTCTCTCAGTCTGGGACCCCTCTGGGGATGTCCACCTGCTGGCATGCCTGGTCAGCCCGGGTGAGGGGCTGATGGCTGTTTGTAGGCTGGCCAAGCGCCCCAGTGTGGACCCTCACCGCATCGGGGTGTGGCCAGCCTCAGTGACTGGCTAAAGGCTGTTTTCAGGCTGCCCACAGCCCCTTCAGGTTTTGGGTTTCTACTGGGGTACCTGGCCAGCCTGTGTGAGGGACCGATGGCTGCTTTCAGGCTGACCAAGCCCCTCAGTGGGGTCCCTCACCCCACTGGGGTGTGGCCAGCCTGGGTGCAGGCCTGTGGGCCATTTTCAGGCTTTCAGGCTGCCCACAGCTCACATTGACCCAATGTCCCAGCAAGGCTGGCTGGAAGCAGGTTTCTGGGGTTTGTTTATCTTCTATAATTGATACACTGTTCCTTTAAGCCGAGGTCTAGGTAGGTAATGAAGCCTCCTGTTGGCTTCAGCTCGTGGCTTCTAAAATTGAAAGAATGTTGCCTTAATAGACTGTAGGCAGGCAGTTTCCTCCATCGCTCAGAGGCTTCTATAATTGAGACAACGTTGCAAATATGTTGTTGCCTGGGGCCGGGAGAAGCCCAGCCAGCAAACAGTTTTACTCCTGCTACAAGGGAAGCTGCCTGTTTACTCAGCTCTGTGACTGCCGGTCTCCATGCTGGCTGGGTTAATTTGCATGCAGTTGCTCTGATTGGCTGGTGGGTATGGCTTAGGCATCCCGAAGAAATGGTCAACTTCAATATTATGCTTTTATTAGAATATATATATATATATATATATATATATATATATATATATATATGGATAAAGGCTACATGCTGTAAGGTGTGTGTGTCGGGGGGTGGGACATAATTGGGCAGCATAAGGGCTACAGGGTCTGTGGTCTTTGTGCCTCCTTACAGGACCTTGAGGTCTGATAACAAAGTAGTTATGATAGGGGCAGAATTAGAATATTGGGTACCAGATATAATTGTAAAAAATATTAACCATGCTCTGTTAACAATGATTGTTTTGTTCTGATTAAAGAAGACACATTCTAACCTGGCTGAGAGTTGCATGTGGGACCGGGGAGCTTGCTTGGAAATGCAGCCCATCCTTCCCATCAAGGAGGTGCTTATCAAGGAATCTACTCTACAAGATACCACTGAAGAAAAGTTAAGTTAAAAATCTAATGTTCTAAGAGATAACCATTGCCTTGGACTATGTATAGAATTATTAATAAACTAGGGGTCCAGTGCACAAAAATTTGTGCACTGGGGGGGGGGGGTCCCTCAGCCTGGCCTGTGCCCTCAGTGAGGGGCTGAGAGCCATTAGTGCAGGCCTGGACGTTTCCCACCGGAGGGCCCACGATTACACACGCCTGGTGGGTCCACACCGCTGAGGGGACACACCTGGCGCAGAGTTGGGTGGCAAGCCAGGGGTGGACGCTGGTGCAGAATCCCTCGGTGGGGCCCTGCTGCTGAGCAAACACACCCGGGGTGGAGCTGGGCAGTGGACTGGCTTCAGATTCTCCGCACTGTGCAGCAGACGCTCCCGCATGCCCTGTGGAGGCCCCTGGGGGGCGGATGAAGGTAGCGGACCCTGGACGGGTATTCCTAGACACCCTGCGGAGGCCCCCAAGGCAGAGCCAGGCAGTGGACCCAGGACAGGTGTTCCTGGATGTCCCACAGAGGCCCCCGGCGGGCAAAGCCAGGCAGCAGACCCAGGACGGCTGCTCCTGCACACCCTGCAGAGGCCCTGTGCTCCTGAATGCCCCGGGAAGTCCCCAAGGGGGCGGAGCTAGGCAGCAGACCCAGGACAGCTGCTCCTGGATGCCCTGAGGAGGCCCCAGGCCGGACCCCCCCTCCCACTGAGCTGACACACCTGGCACAGCTATGCCGGCCAGCCGTGGAGGCTCCCAGTGCAGAGCCGCCCTGCCAGCCTCCATCTTGGCTGGGTCAATTTGCATACTGCCGCTCTGATTGGCTGGTGGGCGTGGCTGTGAGCAGAGGCTCAGCCAGCCTAGGCAGGCAGTTGCAACAGTTTGCTCTAGTTCCATGGCTGTTGCTTTAGTTCCATGGCTGTTGGCCTCCATCTTGGCTGGGTTAATTTGCATACAGCCACTCTGATTGGCTGGTGGTAACAGTCAAATTTGCATGTTTCTCTTTTATTATATTAGATATTTAGAAGTAGAAAAATCTAAAAAAAAAAAGCTTGATAATGTTTGCCTTATAAAAAAGTTTCATGTCCAGATTAGAAGTACTGTGACCACATACTTGTATTTATATTAGAGGGAGAGAACAACATATTTTTCTAATGTTTCAAACTTCTTTTAACAGATAAAATATGCATGTGAAGTAAGATTGGATGACTAACATTTTCTTGCCTGTGCATTTGGTTAACTCAGTAAGTCAAGAAGTGTTTACTGTGAGCCCATGTGACTCTAAGCACTAGAATTCAGCAGAGAATATGATAGGAAAGGTCTCTGCTCACCTGGTATTCATATTGTAGGTGAACACTTCTGGCCTCCTACCTGCAGCCCACTCTAAATCACCAGCATCTTCCTGCAAGAGTTCACATGACCACACCTCAACTTTTACAGCTGCTGCTGCAGGACAGGACACCAGATTGCCTGGCTCTGATAGCCAATGGGACGTCCATTCACAAGCCCCACAGGATATCAGCACATAAAGAAGCAGTTCTTAATCAGCTATCCCTCCAAGGCTCAGTACAGAGGAGGCAAAACACTGATCTCCCAGTCTTTGCCTGAAAAAGATTTATCTGCATATTTTTAAAAGAGGCTGCCTGAGGGTCAAGCTTCAAATTTAACAGGCACAAGGGAGTGACTACAATCCTCCCCAGAGATGGAGAAGCAGGTTTTTGGAATTGACTCAAAAGCAAAGAAAACTAAAGCAAAAATAAACAAGTGGGATTATGTCAAATTAAAATATTTCTGCACAGCAAAGAACACCATCCACAAGTGAAGGCAGCCTATGGAATGGGAGAAAATATTTACAAACCACATATTCCCTATGAGTTAGTATTAAAAATATACAAGGAACTCATACAATTCACCCCATTAGAATCACAAAATCATCCAATTAAAAACTGGACAAAGGACCTATATAGAGATTGTTTTCCATTAATGGCTGACAAGTACATGAAAATGTATCAAGTTCACTAATTAACAACAAAATGCAAATCAACACCATGAAATATCACCTCAGGCCTTTTAGAATGAATGTCATAAAAAAGACAGGAGATAATATACCCTGGCAAGGGTGTGGAAAAAAGCAAACTCTTGTACACTGTCGCTTTGAATGCAAACTGGTGCAGCCATGTGGAAAACAGCATAAAGTTTCCTCAATAAACTAAAAATAGAACTACTCTGTGGTCCACAATTTACTTATGGGTATACCTTCAAAGGCAATGAAATCACTATCTTGAAGAGATATTTGGACTTCCCTGTTTACTGCAGCGGTATTCGCAATAGCTAAGCGGAGGAACTGTAGCATTCTGCAAGCCAGAGTAGGTGAGTTGTTACTTAGAAGATGTTGGCCATACAACTGACTCTTGAAAATGAGCTTTCATAGGAGGGACAGTTTCTAAAAACTATAGGATCAAAGGTTTGAACCGGAGAGTTGGACTAGCTGTAGGTGAGAAGATTAAAAACCGGAAACATCTTCATGTTATCTTATGTGCAATGTTATGACTCAAATAATATTAATACTTATTGAAATAAGGACCACATATAAAGAAAATAGCTTGTTAATTTTAAAAAATGCTAACCTGTAGATAATGCTCTGATAATCACAATCTGAAATGCAAACAGAACCAAACAGAATATGAGCAATTCTGGGACACCAGATACTAAAGCAAATACTATATCATTGTACTTTGAGATTTGATGGATTCTCACACAATTCTATATAGGAAATAGAATGTTGAGGGGAGGAGAGATTGAGGAGAGAGAGAGAGAAAGAGAGAGAGAGAGAGAGAGAGCGAGCTCTCATAGACATGAACGTCAGTGTGGTGACTGGCGGGGAGGGTGGAGTTGAAAGAGGGCATAGAGGGGATACATGGTGATGAAAAAAATAAAATAAAATGGAAAAAAATTAAAAGGAATAGAGTGTAATGTAAAGAAGGTGATAGTGGGAAGAAATACATTATTGTTTCATTCTTGGCTTTGTATATACAATAAAATATTCTTTTTACATGTATAGTAGAATATTGAAAATAAAAATAGTGATGAGTATTTGCTTGGTGAACCAGCTATAAG
Source organism: Murina feae (assembly GCA_004026665.1). Taxonomy (NCBI): domain Eukaryota; kingdom Metazoa; phylum Chordata; class Mammalia; order Chiroptera; family Vespertilionidae; genus Murina; species Murina feae. The sequence goes on from PVJC01020477.1 coordinate 24,428, forward strand.
AGCCGAAAGACAACTATACTACAAAAATCTGCTCATTAATTTTACCAACAAGGGATTATAACCACTACTTAAATTCGGGAAATACGAAGCATTATTTCATGTATTACCTTTTGAAAGTCTAAATAAGGAATTTGGTGCAATATAAAGTGATTCAAATATCACAATTGATAATTAGAGAATAAATAAGTGTAATAAAATTCAATATATGTATGACCAAAAATCTATGAAAGTTTATAATGGCTATTTCTTGGTTGCAGATTATGAGTAATCATTATTTTCTCCTCTATATTTCTCTCCACTTTTTTGATGAAGTGCATATTTATAGTGAGCATTTTCTTATAAATCACAAAATAATAAAATATTTATAAAAATTTCTGACTCAAACATATATGACCTTGTGATTTTTCCCAGGTGGGTGGATTGAGTATTTCAATTTGCACAAGAAAAAAAAAAGCCAAACAAATGGAATTATTTGGATATACTGCTTCAATTACGTAGTCAATTGAATATTTTGTTGTTGTTATGTAATAAGTCTAGAGGACAAGGGGTTCAAAACTCTTTATTAATAAACTT